>PVIA01009527.1:41995-60335 GCA_004024845.1 Tonatia bakeri
CCCCCCCCCCCGTCTAATATCTACCTACTGTCTATGCTACTTATTCTCTATATCTTTTCCCTCTCCCTCCTCCTCCTACTTCCCTGTTGCTAACCCTCCATTTGATGACTTTTTTTACTGTTCATATTTTTAATCTTTTTCTTAGGTAAGCCTTTAACATTTCATATAATAAGGGCTTGGAGATGATGAACTCTTTTAACTTGGTCTTGTCTGAGAAGCACTTTATCTGCCCTTCCATTCTAAATGAGTTATTAAGCATTCTTAATAGCAAAGGTTTAACTATTCAAATTTTTAAAAGTTCTTATTTGGTTATTTGATAATTGGGGTATGTACCTATAAAAAAACATAATATGACCTAATTAAATTAACTTACTTTTTACAAAAAGATCTATATAGTTACATAAATAAGCTTTCCTAGTTGTAATGAAGGTTTGCAACAGCAGAACATGTATAGTTTTTTTTTTTTTTTTGAGAGAAGCATCAATGTGTGGTTGCCTCTCCCATGCCCCCGACTGGGGGGACCCAGCCCCATAACCCAGGCATGTGCCCTGACTGGGAATTGAACTAGTGACCCTTTGGTTCGCAGGCCAGCGCTCAATCCACTGTCACACCAGCCAGGGCAGAGCATGTATAATTTTTAAGAACATATATGCTACTACATTGCCTAGATTCAAATCCTGGTTCTGCTACTTGGTTGGTTGACCTTGAGTAAGATATTTAACCTCTCTACTTTTGTTTTCTGTAAAATGGGGATAATAACAACAGTACCTCTCTCTTAAGGGTGTTTGATTAAATGAGTCTAATAATTATAAAATGCTTAGGACAAGGCCTGCCCGAGCTTGACACTCAATAAAAGCACTAGTTTTTTGTTAAATAATCTCTGAAATTTAAAAGACAATTACTAGAAAAGTATGATTCCTTCAATTTGATTTAGTAATATACCTAATTTTTAGGACTGTAAGATGCACCAGACCATAAGACACACCTAGGTTTTAGAGGAGGAAAATAGGGAAAAAAATTTGAAGCAAAAAATGTGGTAAAATATTTAGTAACATAAATAATAGGCCGCCCCCCGGCCCCCCAGTGAGCCAGGTAAGCTACATTCAGACTATAACATGCACCCCCTTTCCCTTCTGAATTTGGGGGGGAAAGTGTGTCTTATAGTCCGAAAAATATATGTCACATGAAGGAACAATGTTACCAAATTTCTGGAACTGCCATTAGAAATACCTAATATTACCGAGAAAATAATGCCATTTTCAGTTTTCTTTTGGCAGAGCCTTGGGACTTAAAAAGCCAAAATGCAGAAGAGCTCATTTTGCTTACCTCCAATGATAAAAACTGTAAGATTGTTTCTTTGGGGAGATCCACCTGTTAGTACATAAGAATGCATGTCACCTGACAGGGAACCCACAGTGGCACATAAGGATGACTTATGGTGATGACATCACTTTGAGGGAGCAACATGATCAGGGCTGGCAGAGTCTGGGGAGCCACTGTGTGAGCTATAAAGCAGACTCAGTGAACTGCGCACGGACAAGGGCTCAGCCCCGGTGAACCGACACTCCTCGTTCCCAAACATCACACACGCTCCAAAGGCTCGACACTGCTGCCTGCACTCAGTGTGGACTTTGTGAGGCAGAGGCCTCAAACGTTTAAAAAGTGATCTTCATTTTCACTCCCCCCTCATGTTTCACAGGAAGACAGTAAGAGAAACAAACATAAAACCTTCAATTTTCTCCCCAGTTCTCTACAGATTTAAATTCCATGTGGTTCCCACCAGTGATAATAGGCTTGCACCCCAATCCGGCTGACACTGAGTGAAAAAGCCCTGACCCCTGAGGAACTACTTTGACAGGATGGGCGGAAGCCATCCTCAAAGTGTTAAAGAAAGCAACTTACAGCCAAAATTTCAATTTCACTGCTTTTCTGATGTAAGTTGGCAAGGGACGTCTGAAGTCGGGTTTGTACCTAACAAGAAGAAATCATGTCGGAATTCAGAACCTGTCAAATCAAGCCATTGTTCTTGTCATTTTATCTTCTACTCCAGAAACAACCACAGATGACAAACCAAAGCCTAGAAGGGATCCCAAATATTATCCTAGGACTTGCTCTGAATCCACCTCGGAAAGGTGTATGTGCATTCTCTCATGATCTCAGGGGCAATGAGATTTCATCGCCTATCCTTACAATCTGTTTAATAATCCCTTAGTTGCTTCTTTCTGAATAATGTTGAGATGGCGCCCAGGAGAGGCTCAGAGCAGTGACCCTGCACCAGGAAGCAGGAGATTTCAGTTCCAGGCTGAATCCGGGAAAGGGGAAGGCGACAGCGGTGAAAACATGGAACTGAAATATGGTAGAAAGATGTGAAAAATGAGTTGCCACCGAAATCCTGACCCGGCAGAGCTTACAAAAAAGAGATAATCTGATCTTTTGTATCTCAAACTAATTACGTTTCTGAAAAATGGCGGCTCTCTAGCACTGCCCCTCTTCCCAAGCGAGGCCAGTGTCCACCGTGCTCAGGAGCTCTGTCCCTCCCACCTGGCACGCCCTAACCTTCCTCCCAGCCGGTCTCAGCCCTTCAGGGACCACCTCTGTGAAGCAGACACTGATCTCTGTCTCTCCCGTGTGTCTGGAGTACACTGCTAACACTCACGTTAAATACACTTAATTCCAGTTTTCTTCCTCCTCTGTGGCGCACATCAGAAAGCCTGGGAAACTGCTGCGTACCTGAGTTTCATACCGTCGCCTAGTGCTGGCTGACAGCTTCTCCGGGGCTACCACACTCACAGTGGGAACGACGGCTGTGCCGTGGATTTCAAACAGACCTGGAACAGAGACAGTTTCAGAATTCATGGCCTTATCTGATCCTGTGTTCTGTAACACACCACAGAGATGATGGAGATGGTAACAGAACCCACTCTGGGTGGCTCTATGGGCTAGATTATGTCTGGGTCTTGTTTCCTCTCTCTGCGACTGCCTACGCTTGCCCAGGGAGAACCCAGGACCCCAGCACCCAGCGGTTTTGATGCTTCTGTCAAGACCAACAGCCTTCTCTACTCAGCGGGGGAGTGGGAGCTGAGAAAAGCATAGGGAGGCAACGTGAATCACCAAAACCTCATGAACCTAAGAAAAAAATCAAACATTATCTCTGAAACTCTAGGACTTCCTGTAAACCCTCAAAGTATTTGAAACCTGAAGGTGCCGGAGAGTCAGTGCTAACAGAAATGAACCAAAAAGACCTAATTCTGCTAACTACCTGCTAGCAATCCTGCTAACTACCTGCTAGCAGTCCTGCTAACAACCTGCTGGCAATCCTGCTAACTACCTGCTGGCAATCCTGCTAACTACCTGCTGGCAATCCTGCTAACTACCTGCTGGCAATCCTGCTAACAACCTGCTGGCAATCCTGCTAACTACCTGCTGGCAATCCTGCTAACTACCTGCTGGCAATCCTGCTAACTACCTGCTGGCAATGCTGCTAACAACCTGCTAGCAATGCTGCTAACTACCTGCTAGCAATCCTGCTAACTACCTGCTAGCAATCCTGCTAACTACCTGCTAGCAATCCTGCCAAAACATCTTCTCATGGATGTAATCAGGGCATTTCTTTTTCAGCACGATCATGTGATGAAAGTGAAGGCATAATAGCACCATTGTTCCCACTTGGCTTTCGTGAGAATAAAATGTATATAGTGTCTTTCTTCAAGGGATTTCAGAAGACTTTTCTTCAATCCTCTGTGTGGGGAAAACTTCCAGGAATATGGCCCTCATTTAATAAATCTATGCCATAAACTATGTTGAAGTACTTATTGAATTTTGAGCTGACTGAACTACTTATAAAAATAAGAGTAAAACAAAGAAGACCAGGATCAGAAGTCAAATGCTCAGTTGTCATTTTCTCATTTTCTAGGATGTGAGTTTCAAACTATATGGATAAATTTCATTTGGTACAGCTAACTGTATATATATATAATTTAAAAAGCATGTATTTCATGCAACAAGGAGTTAGCCACAGTCTTAAGTGCTTACAGCAAAGACACATAAAAGCATTATTATATTTAGATTATAATTAGTAATTATACCTGAAGCGTTAGAAAATGACCCCTTCAGATTTTGTACTGCAAGGTTATCGGAAGCTTCTCTAAAAACAAGCAAACAAAAACAATTAGAAAACAGTCAATAAGCCAAAAGCAACACAGATTACTTACAGTGAACCATTTTTTCTATTAAATGTAAAAGTATTTAATAAATATTGGTTATTAGTGAAAGAAAAACAACAAATCTGCACTTATGCTTTTAGTCAAGAGCAGGTAAAAACTGAGGATGTCATTTCAAATTAACAAATGCCTAAAGACAACATTCTGATTTACTCAGCTGGACTGGAAACCCTGGCTCAATGTAAGAAGCTAATTTCAACGAAATATAATGGGTGGTTCCTTCCGTTCCCCTCACAATACAAGGAAACATTAGCATCAGCAGGCCCCGCCTCCATTATGGCAGCAACCTTGGTGATCACCCACAGGAGACCGTTTAGTAAATAAGGAGATCCTTTCAAAAGCTGTGAATGAACGTTCTCTAAAGACTGTGAATTAATTTACAGCCTTTGAGAGACACAACAGCACTCTATCTTGGGAAAACAGGAAAATAATCATATGGGAGGAAAGATTTTAGACCTTTCTAACATTAAATTCCATCTGGCCTATTAAGTGTCTTAATAATATTCATGGACTCGGTCACAATAAGTCGACCTTTTTGTCTTCTTGAAATCGCTGTTTTTGATTTGGATCTGCAACTCTAATACTTGGTTACTTCAGAAACGTACTACCTCAGAAAAAGCCTGATAATGATGAATTTATGCAAGCGGGGTGCAGACTGGAGGGGGTGGAGCCAGAGAAGGAAGGAAACAAAAAACATTTACATAAGCCAGGATTTCTCAGTCTTGGCACTATTGACATTTTGGGCCAGATAATTCTTTGTTGGGGGGCTGCGAGCCCCCCAACACAGTCCTGTGCACCGTGGAATGGCAGCACCATCCCCGGCCCCTGCTAGACACCAGCAGCACCCCCGGATGTAACCACCAGAAACGCCTGCGAACACGGCCAGATGTGCCTTGGGGGCATAACCACTGCTGGTTGAGAACACTGATGTAAGCCCAAAATTCATTATTCTCTGATTATGAATGTATATACAAGAGTCACAAATATACAGAACAGCTTTAAGGAAATTAAGACCTTAATAAGAAAACAAAAAAGAAAATTAAACCTCGTGTAACCCCAATAACCAGAAATAACTACAAGTAAAAAATGTGGCACATCACCCCAGACATTTTTTTATATGTATGGGTTATGTATTTTGGTTGAGATAAAAATAGGATCAGGCCCTGGCCAGGTAGCTCAGTTGGTCAGAGCACTGTCCTGATACACTAAGGCTGCAGATTTGATTGCTGGCCAGGGCGCATACAAGAAGCAACCAGTAAAAATAAATGGGTGGAGTGACAGCTGGAGTGATCTCTCTTTTTCTCTCTCTCTGTCATCAATAAATAAAATTAAAAAAACAAAAAAAGGGATCAGACCGTATATCCTATCTGTGGAAATCCTTCCATGGTGATAAACTCACTAGAACTAAAGACTGCACAGTGTTTCACAGCATCATAATTCAAACAGTCTCCTAGCAACGAATATCACACTTACTATACATGAAAGATTCTCCAAGTATGGTCCAGGGACCCCTGGAGATCCCTGAGACCCTTTCACAGGGGGTTTTGGCAAGGTGAAAGTTATTTTCACAATAATCCTAAAATATTACCCTTTTACTGTCATCCTTTTGTGAACGTGCAATGGAATTTTCCAGAGACCACATGATGTGTGGTATCACAACAGATTGAATGCAGAAGCAGGTATAACAATCTAGGTTCTTCTATTAAGGCATTGAAGAGGTTAAAGAGATGTAAAATAATGCATTAACACTTGCAAAAGTGTGAAACATTGCCACTCTTTGCACAAAATTTATTTTGTTTTGGATAATACAGTTGTTTTCCATTAAAAAATGTGTTATTTGGGTTAGCATGTAATGGGTATATATAAACATTTAAAAAATGTTTACATTTTAAGTTCTAACATAAATTGATAGATATAACCCACATAAAGGAAGCTCTTCAGGGTCCTCAATTTTTAAGGGTATACAGGGGTTCTGAGACCAAAAAGTTTGAGAACTGCTATGATAGACAATCCTTGATAGACATCTGTGTATCTATCTATCTCTGTGGAATAATTTTCACTATAAATTCCTGAAAGTGGAATTGTGGGGTCATTGTATCATTTTTTTTTTGTTTTGTTTTAAGGCTTTTAAAGTATACTAAATTCTTTTTTTTAAAAAAATATTTTATTTATTTATTTTTAGAGAGGGGAAGGGACGGAGAAAGAGAGGGAGAGAAACATCAATGTGTGGTTGCCTCTCGCACGCCCCCTGCTAGGGACCTGGCCCACAATCCAGGCATGTGCCCTGACTGGGAATCCAACCAGCGACCTTTTGGTTTGCAAGCCAGTGTTCAATCCACTGAGCCACACCAGCCAAGGCTAAAGTGTATTAAATTCTTATGTAGAAAGCTGAACCAATTTACATTCTCATCATGAGTAGATGAGATCTCTTCCCAGAACATACTGACCTTTCATTGACAGAACACTACTGAAATTCACTGATTAACAGACCAAATAAGATAATGGCAGATAGGGTTTGGCAGCTGAGGCCTTTCAAAATGATAAAATATCCTTGACATGTTCTGGAGAACACACACTGAAAATGAGACATGGCCAGTCTTACACAGAGCGTCCACAGTTAACCTGCTGGGCTGCCCAGAAGCAACAGAACGGCTCACTGGAAGTAATGCAGATGCTCTCTATTTCCAAAAGGGCCCAGTTGGCTTGTACAGCGAATGTGCATATGTTTCATGCAGGAAGTCGCAGCTGATTTTCTGGGCTTCTGTTTTGTTAAGGTTACCTGAGGGTCCGTTCATCACTGACTTTAGTCCTCAGTTTCTGCACAACGTGGTCCACAAGATCAGACTCCAGCACACGTTTCTCTGTTTGCCTTTCCTTCTCGAAAGACTTAACCTTAAAGGGAATGAAACAGATCCATCATTTCGGAAGCCAACAGGCTAAATTAGAATACTACAGTCAGACAAGGCAACGGTTTAAGTTGGTGTCCTAACCATGGGCGATCTTGCTCCCCACAGGACATTTGGTCACGTTCAGAGACATTTTTGGTTGTGACAGCTGTGGACTGTGGAGCATCCAGTGAGTAGAAACTAGGCACACTGCCAGCAATCTAATGCACAAGACAGTGGCCTCACAAAGAGTCACCTGGCCCAGGATGTCGAAGTGTGGCTGTTGAAAAATGCAAGTCTAGACCAAAATAGCTCATCACAGGTGACAGAATAAAAAAAAAAAAAAAAAAAAGGCCCAGACAAACCAGCTACTATTTCATTTCATTCTTTCACACACTCTTTCCCCTAAACATCCTCTGGTCTGTTGCCAAGGTTCCTACAACTCCTTCCGCTCCTTTCCAAACCCAGGTGCTCTCTTCCTGTTTTTATGGTGCCCGCCCTTCTTATCTCCACTCCTCTGGCCAGGACCCAGCAACCAGCACTCAGCCTCGGTTTGGGCCGACCCGTATTCCTCCCACTGCTGTCCCTGTCTTCTGCTTTCCCTCATTCCATTCCACACTACTAATCCCTGCCGGTTAGTTTTCTCATATACAATTCTGATCTCCCCTTCTGTTAAAAACACACAGTGGCTCCCTGCTAATCGCTAAATAAACTCCGAATTTCTTGACTGGACACTTTGGCTCTCCACAATCTAGCTAGAACCACTCTTTCCGGCGGAAGTCCCCTTCTTTACAATCTTTGTGCTTCACCCAAAACTGACTATTAAGGGTAATACCAGAATAGTGCTCTGTTGGCCCGCCTGTATCTTTCAGACGACCTAATGAAAAAACTATCATTAACTTTGCTATTCTTTCAGTTTAAGAGTCCCTTTCAGCACATACCTATATCCTGCCTATCCATGATAATCCAGCATAAATCCCACCGCCACTCTGAAGACATCATTGCTAGCTCTGCTAGGCTGTTGAATCCTCGGAGAACTTTCTCTGTAAGATTTTCATGGCATTTAGCATTTTCTACGTCATAATCATATACAAATGTCTTATGTTTCCCACAATGCAGGATCCTTGACAGCAGAACCTGGGGCTTAAATGTCTCTGTATCCGTCATGGACCTAAATTTATCCCCTCCCACACTGAATGCTTAAAATGTCTTTGCTTCTGAATGGATGGATGAAGTGATGCCATGCCCTTCAAATATGAAGATGATGCTATTACCCATCATTAACAGAGGCAGAAGCAAGACTGAAAAAAGCTGGGCATGCTGGAATGATGTTGAAGTGAACAAGGTCACATTTGGTGGAGAGATATATATGAACTCCTGAAAGTAAAGCCTCCATTGTAGGAGACCAGTCAGGCATGGTAATAACTGTGAAAAGCCTAATGGGGTCCTGGCTGCTGTGGCTCAGTGGATTGAGTGCCAGCCTGTGAACCAAAGGGTCACTGGTTCGATTCCTAGTCAGGGCACATGCCTGGGTTGTGGGCCAGGTCCCCAGTAGGGGGTGCATGAGAGGCAACACACATTGATGTTTCTTTCCCCTTCCCTTCCCCTCTCTAAAAAAATAAAGAAAATCTTTGAAAAAAATAAAAAAAAAAAAAGAAAAGCCTAATGGGTTTAGTTGTTGATGAATTCAGTATGCATGAGCCAAAGGAACCACATGGTTGCTAAGAGTTCGCTCACAGGCTGTATTAGGAGAAATACGGTATCTGGATTGAGGGAGGTCAGAGGCCCTTCCCATTTAATCAGAATGTGCTTAGAGCACTCTGCAGAACTTTAGTATCACATTTATAGACAGACATTGACAAAGTTAAGTGCGTCTAGAGGAGGTTAAGAGGGTCAAAGATCTGGAAACCATGTTACGAGGACTGGCTTAAGTAACTGGAATGTTTACACCAGAAAAGAGGAGTTAAAGTGGCATGGCAGCTGTCTCCTAAAATTTATTCATTCGACAGTACTTGAGGGAAGGAAGAAAGATTCGATGTGTTACCCTGACTGCTCCAGAGGGTAGAACCAGGACCCATGAGTGTAAAGTCTGGGAAGCAGATTCTGATGCCAGTTTCTAAAATGTGCTAGCCATTAGAGCACTGCGTTACAACGCTGCAATTATCTAGCAGAGACTAGTCAGTCATCTCTTGGTAATACTGCAGGAGCAATCGCTGCTCTGGAAGAGGCCAGATCAGTGGAACTTAGGGTCATTCATGATTTTGTGACTAATAAGCAGTTTAGTAGCTGGGACTTTCAAATCTGTCCATGAAGGATTAACCACTACAAAAACTGGTCTCTGGCCGTAAACTGCAAAACCAGATAAAGCGTAAACAATGGTTTTTAGACCACTGGACAGTAAGCAGTGGAGCACTGGAGGACCATTATTCCTGAGAGAAGGGGAACGAAGTGAGCCTACAAGTGCCAGGTTACTGTGTGAGGCAGTTTGCAGACTGCAGTGCTGGGAAGGGGTCCCTACACAGAGACCGGGAGTCTTGCTGGTCGGAGAGACAGACTGATGTTTAGGCAGGCTGAGTTGGCTAGAAATGGTGGGGCAGAAGACCAAAGAGGAGAGAGCTACACTCACAGAGGAGGAAGGATTTCTGAAGGTCTGCAGAGGAGTCCACTCACATCTTTGGCAGAGAACTGACCTGGCATAGGTCAGAGGAAACCATCCAAGGCTGAGGAAATAACTGCCAAAATTAGTGGGCATTAATAATTTCTGGAACTGACAGGGCTGGGAATAGTTCTTGTTCTTACCAGAGTAGAGAGAGCTTGTAATACATAGGGCACGAGGCAGAATCCTCCAAAGGGTGCCTTTCTAGGGACTAAATTAGGCCAAGACTAAAGGTTGCCCTGAACATGCCCTAATAAAACTTCAAAGGGTCAAACAGAATCCACAGATCCTAACTACATCCTAAAACAAAGCTCAACAGTGTTTATGAGAACATAAGAAAACCCAGCACCCCAAAATGTAAAATTCATAATGTCCAACAACCAATCAAAAATTACGAGGAATGCGAAGTGGTAAAACAAAAATACGACTCATGCCCTAGCCAGTGTGACTCAGCTGGCTGGGCGTCATCCTGCAGGACAAAAGGTTGTCTGTTCGGTCTCCGACTGAGCTGTCTACGAGAGGCAGCTAATCGAGGTTTCCCTCCCTCTATTTCTCCTTCCCTTCCCTTCTCTCCAGGAACAAATAAATAACATCTTAAAAAAAAAGAAATGAAGGTAAAATGAAGATTTTTCAGACCAATGACAACTGAGAGAATTCATCACCAGCACACCTACACTAACCAGAAATAGTAAAGGAAGTTCTCCAGACAGAAGGTTAAATTAAATCAGAATGTTATTTGGCTCAACACAAAGGAATAAACAGTTTCAGAAATGGTAAATGTGTGAGTAAATGTATAAAGGACATTTCCCCCTTATTTAAAAACCTCTTTAAAAGATAGCTAATTAAAGCCAAAATATAGATAATGCACGATGGTGTTTATAACATAGGTAGAAAAAATGTTTGGTCACAACAGCACCAAGGATGAGAGAAAGGGAAAATGGAAGTATTCTACTGTCATGTTATTCTGTTGTAATATCTGTGAAGGTGCCTGATGTTTTTTGAAGGTACAATGTAATAAGTTAGAGATGTATCCTCTAAATCTCAGAAAAGCCACTAAAAAGTCCCACTAACGACAGAGAGTTATAGTCAGTAAGCCAACAGTAGAGATAAAAATGGGACAGTAAGAATTTAAAAGAGGGCAAGAAAACAGAAAAAATGGAAAAAAGAACAGACAGTAAAATGGCAGGTTTAAATTCAACCATTTTAATAACTGCATCACATATAAATGGCCTAACCACTCCAGTTTTTAAAAGGCTGAACAAAAAAAGCGAAATTCAGCTAGTGATGCCTCTAAAGAGCCCACTTTAAATATAAAGACGCAGCCGAGTAGAGAAAGGTAAGCCATGCAAACACTAACCGAAAGACTTCGGAGCAAGAAATAAAACTAGGGATAAAGAACATTTCAAGCCCTGGCTGCCGTAGCTCAGTGGATTGAGTGCGGGCTGCGAACCAAAGCATCGCAGGTTCGATTCCCAGTCAGGGCACATGCCTGGGTTGTAGGCCACGGCCCCCAGCAACCGCACATTTATTAAAAAAAAAAAAAATAAATAAATAAATAAAAGAAAAAGAAAAAAATTTATTTTACTTTTGGAGGGGGAGGAGAAAGAGAGGGAGAGAAACACTGATGTGTGAGACCAGCACCGATGGGCTGCCTCTCAAATGCCTCCCATCTGGGGACCGCGCCCACAACCCAGGCGTGTGCTCTGACTGGGAACTGAAACGGCAACCTTTCGGTCCGCAGGTTAGCACTCAGTCCACTGAGCCACACCAGCCAGGGCCAAATAACAGTTTCAAAATACACGAAGCAGAAGTGATAGAACTAAAAGGAGAAACAGATAAATCTACAATTATAGC
The DNA here is from genome assembly GCA_004024845.1 of Tonatia bakeri. Taxonomy (NCBI): domain Eukaryota; kingdom Metazoa; phylum Chordata; class Mammalia; order Chiroptera; family Phyllostomidae; genus Tonatia; species Tonatia bakeri. The sequence continues at coordinate 53,611 of PVIA01009527.1, forward strand.
TGGAGATTAATGCTCCTCAGAACTGATAGAACATATAGACAAAACAAGTTAGTAAAGATATAGAAGATTTAAGCAACTAACATGAACAAAATGATGTGTATTATTTTTAAAGTATATTTTATTGATTATGCTATTATAATTGTCCCAATTTTTTTATTCCCTTTATCCCCCTCCTCCCTGCAATGCCCCACCCTCCAGCATTCTCCCCCTGGCTCCACTTAGTTCATGTCCATGGGCTGAGCATATAAGTTCTTTGGCTTCTTCATTCCCTATACTGTTCTTAACTTCCCCTGTCTATTTTGTGCCTACCGATTATGCTTCTTATTCTCTATAACTTTCCCCTTCATTCTCCCCCTCCCCCTTCCCACTGATAACCCTCCATGTGATCTCCATTTCTGTGGTTCTGTTTCTGGTCTAGTTATTTGCTTAGTTTTTGTTTTTTAGGTTCAGTTGTTGATAGTTGTGAGTTTGTTATCATTTTACTGTTCATAGTTTTTGATCTTCTTTTTCTTAGATAAGTCCCTTTAACATATTTTATATAATAAGGGCTGGGTGATGATGAACCCCTTTAACTTGACCTTATCTGGGAAGCACTTTATCTGCCCTTCCTGATAGCTTTGCAGGAAAAAGTAATCGTGGATGGAGGTCCTTGGCTTTCAAGACTTTGAATACTTCTTTCTAGCCCCTTCTTGCCTGTAAGGTTTCTTTTGAGAAATCAGCTGATAGTCTTATGGGAACTCCTTTGTAGGTAACTGTCTCTTTTTTTCTTGCTGCTTTTAAGATTCTCTCTTTATCTCTAATTTTGGGTAATGATGATGTGCCTTGGTGTGTCCCTCCTTGGGTTCAACTTCTTAGGGACTCTCTGAGCTTCCTGGACTTCCTGGAAATCTATTTCCTTCGCCATATTGGGGAAATTTTCCTTCATTATTTGTTCAAATAAGTTTTCCACTTGTTGCTCTTCCTCTTCTCCTTCTGGTACCCCTATGATTTGGATGTTGGAGCATTTCAAGTTGCCCAGAGGTTCCTAAGCTGCTCTTCAATTTTTTGAATTCTTAACTCTTCATTCTGTTCTGGTTGAAAGTTTATTTCTTCCTTTTGTTTCAAATCATTGGTTTGAGTCCCAGTTTCCTTTCCTTCACTGTTGGTTCCCTGTATATTTTCCTTTATTTCACTATGTATAGCCGTCATCTCTTCCTTCATTTTGTGACTGAGCTCAGTCAGTTCTGTCAGCATCCTGATTACCAGTGTTTTGAATTCTGCATCAGATAGGTAGTATCTATCTCTTCATTACTTAGTTCTTTTTCTGGAGTTTTGGTCTGTTCTTTCATTTGGGCCATATTTCTTTGTCTTGGCACACCTGTTATGTAGTAAGGGACAGAACCTCAGGTATTCACCAGGGCAGGGCAACCCTCTTTGCTGCATTATGGCTCTGTATGTGGGGGAGGGGTCCTAGAGGGAACAGTGCAGCTGGGCTCATCTCTGGCCCTACTTTCTGTCACTTCCTACAAGCAGATTGTGCACTTTCAGGTGCTGATTTGCAGGTGGGTGGGTTTGTGGGCCTCTCCCATGAGACTGGAAGTTTCTCCCAATGCCACAACCCCCACAGATTTTTACAGCCAGAGGTTTTGAGTGTTTAGTTTCCAGTGCTGAAACCCTGGGTTCCGTAGCGTGTCTCACTTTCCAATGATTCTTCGTGGCTTACTGGACACGAATGTGGGGCCCATCTGTCTGCCAGCTGCTGCCTTGCCTTGCATCCTCTCTGCCCGGCTGTCTGTCTCTGCCCCTCCTACCAGTCTGGATGAATGTTCCCTTAACTCCTTGGGTGTTGGACTTCCATGCAGTTTGAACTTCTGGCAGTTCTAGTTGTTTTTTGTTTTGAAACTGGTTGTTATCTTTCTTTTAGTTGTGTGAGGAAGTGAAGTGTTTATACCTATGCCTCCATCTTGGCTAGAACCTCCCAAATTGATGTTTATTAAACACTCCTTCTAACAATGTAGAATATACATTCTTTCCAAGTGCACATGAAACATTTACAATAACAAATATTTTGGGCTTTATAGCTTGTCTCAATAAAATTTAAAGTATTGAAATCACATAGAGTATGATCTCTGTCCACAAAGGAATTAAACTAGAAATCCTTAATGAAATATTCTAAAAAATACCCCAATATTTGGAAAGTAAAACACACACTTCTAAATAACCTATGGATAAAAGAAGAAATCATCAAGAAAATTAGAAAATATTCTGAATGAGTGAAAATAAAACTACTGTATAAAAAGTGTGTGGTATGCAACTAATACAGTACTTAGAGTGAAAATGATAGCATCAAATGCTTATAATGAGGAAAGAAGAAAATCTATAATCTGTGATCTAAGCCAGGTGGCCAGCTTTTTTTTTTTTTTTTCTGTAAAGAACAAGATAATAAAGTCTGTTTTGCAGGCCACACACCGTCTCTATCTTACACTTCTTCTTCTTTAAACACAAACAGCATCGAAAGGGCGTGCAGCTCACAGGCTGCATGAAACAGGCCACGGGCCAGATTTGGCCTGGAGGTTGGAGTTTGTTAAACCCTGATATAGAGCTCTGAGAATAAACTTAAAAAGAATAAACCAAATCCAAAATTAGCAGAATAAAAAATATAATAAAGAATGGAACCCTGGCTGGTGTGGCTCAGTGGATTGAGCTCTGGCCTGCAAACTGGAAGGTCATCAGTTTGATTCCCGGTCAGGGCACATGCCTGGGGGGCCAGGTCCCCAGCTGGGGGCGTGTGAGAGGGAACCAATCCATGTATCGCTCACAAACATTGACACATTGCTGTTTCTCTCCCTCTCTTTCTCCCTCCCTTCCCTTCTCTCTAAAAACAAATAAATAAAATCTTTAAAAAAAAAGGATGGAAATCAGTAAGTAGAAAGCAAACAAAAAAACAGAAAACTCAGCATTGAAAGCTGCTTCTTTGAAGACAAAATTGATAAACCTCTAGTCAGGCTGATCAGGAAAGAAAAAAAGATGGAAGACATGAATTACCAATTCAGGAATGAAACAAGGACACAACTACAGATCCTACAGAAGTGAGAGAACAGGGAGTATTTGAAAACTTCGATGAAATGGAAATGCTCTAGGACAGATACGAGCTACCAGAACTCGCTCATGCAGAAAGAAGCCACTGAATAGCACTGTATCTGAGCCCATGTGGCTTTACTGGTGGACTCACCAAATACATGAGGATGAAATAACACCGACTCTAAATAAAATTCTCCAGAAAACAGGAAAGGAGTGAACACTGTCCAGTTCATTTTATGTAGCCAATATTACACTCATTAAAACTAGACAATGACATTATTAGAGAAAAACAAGGAACAAAATGTTGATTTTGATTTTTTCCCTTTAAAAACAGAAATAAAGGTTATGGGGGTCATATAGTTCTGAGCATTGTTAGTTAAACACAACAGTAAAACTGGTTAGTAAGCAGCCAGAGGATATGTCAGTCAACAGTATCAGCTCTAATTATTTTTATTTCCTTAGAAAAAGACACAAGGAGAAAAGGTAGGAAAAAACTAGAGTGGCAGTTTTTTCTTAAGTTCTAAGGAAATGTTCAGGTTCTCTCCTCCTTATTGTATGTTATCTCCAATAACAAGCCCAGCAATTCAGAGGGAGAGCAAAGTGATGGACTCCCACCTGCACGCAAGTGGGGAGTTGGGTCTCCACAGTCCACACGAAGTTTTGGAAATCTATGGAGCTGGGAAAGCTTTCCTTTGGTCTTTACCTTGACATGGCTCCCTTCTTTATCTGAGACGAGGGCCACATAGGTGATTTCGTGATGTCGGCAGTACTCCTGTAATTCCTCTTGGGACTGAAATAAACAAACCGTGCATGAAATAAACACAAGCACCTGGGGCAGCTCCGAGGAATTGAAAGGAATGAGAACACTGTGTTCAACTGTATTCTCAAAGTGAGCATGCTGGCTTCAGGGATTACAGGCATTAAGCAAGCATTGTACAGAATTCGAAGGAAGGGTAAGGCCTCTCTTGCTGTCACTACTTTCACTGCTGTTCTAAGGGGCCGTGGGCTGTCAGTGCGGTCAGAACACAGTAAGAGGTTTTTGGAAACTTCAGATCTCCCCCCACCCTTTTCTTCTTATTGAATTCATTGGGGTGACACTGCTTAACAAAATTATACAGGTTTCAGGTGCACAACTCCACAGCATATTGTCTCTACACTGTGCTGGTGTTCGCCACCCCAAGTCAAGTCTCCTTCCATCACCATTTATCCCCTATACCTGCTCCACGTCCCCCTTACCCTCCAGAAGCTTCAAATCTTGATGGGAGGTGCCAGAGTTTATACAACATACACAAACATGAAAGGCTTTTGAGGAAAGCAAAGGCAAAAAACAACAGAAGGTGAAAAGCAGAACTGACTGATAAAGCAAAGAACATTGGAGCAGGGAAGCCTGCAAATGGATGTCACTGGGCAGGAATGAAGTCACTCTTACATTTTACTGGAAGACACAGCACTTCTCTAACTATTTATGAAGCAAGTTAACATATGGAAGAGGGCACTGCTCTGAAATGATTAAAAACTATTGTTTAGCCCACTTCTGACATAAATTTTTACATAACATAAAAATGGACAGCGGCAGTTTCAGAAACAACTTGTCAGGCGATGTGAAAAGAGCCATGGGGGGTGGGGGAGACCCTCCCCAGGCATCCATCTCTTCAGGCTCGGGGCACCGAGTGTGGCTGAACATTGTACAACTCGATGGCCACCCAGGGGTTCAGTCGCGTATGGGAGGTCTGAGGACATAAAGCTAAAAACACAGTAGACACAGAATGCCTCTGGGGAGTGTGGCAGGCAGGACAATGGATGGCAAAGGTGTCCATGTTCTCATCCCCAGAACCCAAGAATTTATTATCTTATGTGGTACAAGGGACTTTGCAGATGTGGTAAAGTTAAGGATCCTGAGATAGATTATCCTGGGTTATCTGGGTGGGCCCAGTGCAATCGCGAGGGTTGTAAGAAGAGACAGGAGGGTCAGAGTTAGAGAGATGTAAGGGCAGAAGCAGAGGTCAGAGAGGAAGGACGATACTACACTGCCAAGTTCACAGACGGAGAACGGGGGCAGGAGCCAAAGAACGCGGGAAGCCTCCAGGAGCTGGAAAAGGCCAGGAAGTGGACTCCACCCACAAGACCTTCAGAAAGAACAACCCCATCAACACCCTGAGTTGAGTCCAGTTACTACTGATTTCAGACTTCTGAAGTCCAGAAGTGTACTCAACTAATAAACCGTGTTGTTTTTAACTGCTAAGTATGTGGTGATTTGCTACTGCGGCCATGAGAAAGGAACACAGGAGCAACTGTAGCCGCAGAGAGAGTCTGAGGACCCACGGTGGGGGAGGACGGTCTGCCGTGGAAGCTGTGACTGTCTGCACTCCACTCACCAGTGCTGTTCGTCTCATTACCTGTGACCAGTCATACATGATTTCTGCCGTGATCCCTGCCGTCCAGAGCTTCTGGGTGATGTTGATGGCCCTGGGCATGGACATCTGGCCAACACTTACAACCAGGAGGTCACAAGAGCTCACTGTAACCTGGATCAGAAAGAGAGTAGTGACATGTAGGAGAGCCTGACTACAGGCATGTGGGGGCACCGATACCAGGAGGGAGGCAGCACTCATGGGAAGACAGGCATTTTGAAACCTGGTGCAGCAACACACGTGCAGAAGGCTTTGCTTCAAAATTATATAGTAAAAAAAAAAAGAGTTCCGGCCAAGATGGAGGCATAGGCAGTTGCATTGTGCCTCCTTGTGCAACCAAAACTAAGGACAACAAAAACTGAGAAACAAGAAAACAACCAGAACAGAGGGAAATGAACTGAAGGGAAGTCGGACTCCAGTACATCCAGACCGGTAAGGAGCCGCGGAGTCGGAGGCCTGCGGAGAGGGGTCGAGGGGTCCCGGCGGGAAGAAGCGCTGGCTGGCAGGCGCGGGCGCGCAGGGCGCAGAGGGCAGCGGACTGGCTGGTGGAGGACCCTGGACTCGGGAGGTGACTAGCAGACCCAGTGAGGGGATCAACGCAGCTAGCTGTCAGCAGCCACACATTCGCAAGCAAACTAAGTAAAAATGGGCAGCGAAAACAGGCAGCGCCGCCGCGTTCAAAGCTTAAGAGCCCCGTCTGGGAACTGAGGTCGGGAGACTCTCTCAGCCTCACAGGAAACTTCTTGGGGAAACCAAAGAGTCCTAGAAAGTGCACAAGCCCGCCCACCCACCCGGGAGCCAGCACAGGAAGGGCCCAGTTTGCTTGTGGGAGGCAGTGGAGGGGATGGAAGTCCTAGAGAGAGCGGAGCAGGCGCCATTGTTCCCTCTCAGGCCCCACCCCCACATACAAAGTCACAACCCAACGACTGGGGGGCCCCGCCCTGGTGAACACCTAAGGCTCTGCCGCCCTTACGTAACACCTGCAACCAGACCAACGGAAAATAAAAAAGATGGCTCAAACAAATTTGAAAGCCCCAGAACCAATTTTTTTAAATGACCAAGAGATAGCCAACCTATCAGATGCACAGTTCAAAGCACTGGTGATCAGGAAGCTCACAGAATTGGTTGACTTGGGTCATAAATTAGATGAACAAATGCAGGCTACAATAAGAGAAATGAAGGAAAACACACAGGGAACCAATAGTGAGGGGAAGAAAACTGGGACTCAAATCAATGGAGTGGACCAGAAGGAAG
>PVIA01009528.1:0-60391 GCA_004024845.1 Tonatia bakeri
TTGATTTTTTCTACTAAGTCTTCAAAATGTGGAGTGTATTTTATACTTATCATGTACCTCAGTTCACAGTAGCCATGGTTCAAGTGCTCCATTGTTATTATTGCAAGAGACTGTTTTTCTTTTGGTTGTTTTATGAAAGTCACACTCTCATTGCTGTATGTTGCTTAAGCATAAGTTGTTTGTCTGAGTCTGTTGGGGCAGCTGCAACAAAATACCAGAAACTGAGGGGACTGTATACAACAGAAATTTCTCTCTCAAACTTCTGGAGGCAGGGTGTCTCAGGTCAGGGTGCGAGGGGCCGTCTTCCCCACAGACTTCCCATTGTGTCCTCTCAGGGTGGGAGGGCTGGGGAACTCTGTGGGGTCTCTTTCATAAGAATGTTAATCCTATTCATGAGGGCACCCTCTCCTGACCTAATCCCCCCCAAAGGCCCTATTTCCTGATACCAACACATGGGACTTCAGGATTTCAACATAGAAATCTGGGGGGACAAACTTTCAAACCATAGCAGTGCTCAAAACTGAACAATGTATTTGGCCACTGTCATTAGGTCCAACCATCCGGCTCCAGGCTGAAATAGGAGACAGAAGCCCCAATCCAAGCTCTGCCTCTTATCAACTCCCATGACCTTGGACCAGTGGCCACTTCACCAGTCAAGATCACAATTTCCTTACCTAGATGTGGGTCACTTGAACTAGAAGCACTCTGAGACCCTTCTTTGAAACTCGGTAGTGCAAACAAGTGATTACCTGCCCTTTGGCCCCAAGAAAAGAGCATTTTCATAGTCCTCCTCCCTTTGTTTCGTGATTCTCCTCAAAGAGTAAAAGGTCCTCCACTGACACAGCCAAGCAGGTATTTTCAGTTCCGTGAGGCCGTGTGAAAGGGAACCACCACCAACCTCTCAGAAGAGATGCTGCTCTCAACTTCATGCCCGCTTACGGGCAGGCTGATGACTTGGATGAAGTCTGCAGACAATTTAAACTTCTGGTGTTAATTAGGACAAGTGAAATAATGCTGATAGAACAAACAACCCTGAAATCTTAGTTGCTTCAAACAGAACGATAGGTCTGAATGAGTTCTGAGATTGATGAACACCAATTGTGTTGGGGGAACAATGAGAGAGGAGGACAGTACAGACACCATGCACTTGCCCTTCTACTTCTCGGGGGAGCAGGCATGGTAATGAGGCAATGTTTATTTCAGGGTCAGCACAGAAAAGAGATCAGAGTGCCTGATTTTAGGCTTCAAACCCCAATAGCGTGATACTGGGGATTCTTCCTAGTTATGTACACCCCTTTATGATTTTCAGACCGCTTTTACTTATGTTATCTCCTTTGGTATTCTCAGCATTCTCGGCAGGCTCGCGCTGTAGATAAAGGGCAAGAACAGTTTCACAGAGGTCTCGTGCAGCAGGCATGGCTTTCAAAACCAGGATTACAGCCCACATTTCTCAGGGCTCCTACCAGGGGCCCTCTCTGTAACCCTGGGGCAGAGGTTAGCGTCCTTCCGGATTGACAAACCTGCTGGCCTCAGTTCTAGAAAGATTTTTGAAACAGGAAAAGGAAACACTTTGTTCAGCAGCCCATTAGTAAGATACAGGCTCTTCAACTAAGTACCGCGTAGGAAGTTCTGAAAGTGACTTAAATGAAGAGTTGGCTGCCGTTATTTCTCTTGAACTTTAGGACTCCCCAAGGTGCCGTTGTTTCTGAAAGGTGCATGGCTGAAGTGCTTTTGTTCTCGCACATCAGGTGGTGCAACATTTAAAAGGAATCCAGAGAGGCACTGCTCCGAATTTAACATTTAGGCCAGTGTAGAAATGTAACCATGCAGAACTCTATTTCTCTAACGTTTCTTTCTCCGTTCTGTTTGTCCCCTCCCTTCCTTAATCATTAAGCCATTAGGATATCAGATTCTGGTCAGCATCAAACTGTCTTAAGAAGAGAGCCTCAGGTCTGCGGACCACAGAAACAGAGGTCAAGGTAAAGATAACGTCTTGGCTTCGGCTGCATTTCAGCCCCAGGCCCATGAAAGCTGACCCTCCAGATTACATCCTCATGAAACCAGACAGAACAATGCCATCGCTGACATTAGGACCTAATACAATAATCAACAGCTCCCTACCCTGGCCCGACTCCTTTCGCCGTGTGATTTATGATTTCCCCCTGTATAACCCATCCCCTGGGAGCCACTGGGAAGCCAGGTCTTTGGACACTAGCTTACCTGTGACTCCGGGCTTCGTGCCATTTCCTCAACTAATAAACCTATGTTTTCTTCTATGTAAACCCCTGTTTACATTTTATTGGGCTTTCATGTGCTCAGGCAAATAGACCCCTTTAGTCCTGTAACCGAAACACACACGCAGGCTCCAAGCATTGAGGCACTGTATTCAGGTAACACAGTCGGGGACACCTCCCTCCAAAAACGCTGGCTTGAGAGGCTTCCCTAATGGGCAGCATGGGAAAGATGATTAAAGTGATGCTTTTAAGATGACTTTTTAATTGCAAAATAATAATACTCCAGCATCTCTGCCTCTCAGAGTTCAGGGAAATATTTAGAAAGTGCTTGTGTGTCCTAAGAGAAAGGTTGGTACATAATTGCAAGTTATGAGCACCCCTGCAGGTCACCCCAACGTGATTATCTCCCAGCAGGCTGACTTTCAGAAATCTGCGTCTAATCTCCTGGGTTTTCACAGCTGGCAATCTTTTTCTTCATCCCTGGGTAGCATGGAAAGCAGTGGTGTGGGCCTATGCCTTTCGCTTTCATGGACCATTTATCATATGAAAGCCCATTTGTCTGTGCACCACTCTAACCCAATTAGGTAAACAGTGTTCTAGGAGGCACTGACAGCTGTTAGAGAGACAAGTAATCACAAAATACAAAGCTTCATTGCAGCAGCTGCCATATAAACAGTTTTCAAAATATGGCAGTTGAGAGGCAGTTTAAGGAGAGAATCTTCAGGGGACTGCCTATAATGCTCATAATGTTTAGCTTGAAAGGGTGGTTTATAGTCCCAATTCTTTGATATAGTGGGAAAAGGCCTGTAATATCTGGCCCTTTTCCCCTCAGCCCTTCCCAGCCTGCAGGGTGCCAGACACAGTGCTAAATGCATTCCACACAGTGTTTCATTTACTCCTCAAAACAACCCTCCGACAGGTATAATGACTACTGCCATTTTCCAGATGATGAAACTGCCGTTCAGAGAGGCTGAGTAGCCTACCCAGGGTTGCACAGCTAGAAAGGGGCAGAGCTCCTGAGTCCAAACGTTCTCCACTCTTACAAGTCACATTATCAGGGGCCGCACACTGTGCTTGCGTCTGGGGATTGCTAAAGCAAGAATCAACCTGACAATTGTTAAAATGGAAAGCAAGAACTGATTCCAGACTATTGCAATAGGTGTCAAAACTATCCCCACAGGAGAGTGACCTCGCACTCAGCTCCAAATACAGCTGGAATTCATGGCATCTAGCAGAGTGTGGAGAGTCTGTGGATAAAAAGTTACTAAAAGAAGACATCTAGGGAGATTCTTGCTGAAGGTAGGTCAAGGACATACCTCAAAGGTCGGGAGTGAGGAACTTAATCAGATATCAAGGGTGGGCAAAATCCTCGCTAAACTGGCTTAGCAGGATTTTTGGTAAAACTGGGCTAGGCAAGCCAAAAACAGGGCAAGAGCTCTGGCTGGTGTGGCTCAGTGGACTGGGCAGTGTCCTGCAAACCAAAAGGTCACCAGTTCGATTCCCAGTCAGGGCACATGCCTGAGTTGCAGCCTAGGTCCCCAGTTGGGGGCGTGCAAGAGGCACCCAATCAATGTTTCTCTTACACGTCGATGCTTCTCTCCCTCTCTTTCTTCCTTCCTTCCTTTCTCTTTAAAAATAAATAAATTCTTTCAAAACAAAACAGGACAAGGGCCAATGCTGAGACCTAACAAAAGAGGGGCTCTGAGGACTGACCAACTTTGGTCAGGGAGAGTCTTTGTCACGACACTCAAGTGAGCCAAGTGGGCAACTCCTACCCTTCGTGGAGTGAAGAGCCCAGAGGCAAGCGACAGTCTTACCATCTGTGGTGCCTTGGTGCCATGGCTGTCCACAGTGGGGCCCTCTCTGGGGTTTTCTTTTCTTTCATCAGTGCTTGACCAGGATGGTAGAAGGTGAAGTGGGAGTAGTGGAGAGGGGAAATGATGAGAGAAGACAGCTTGGAGGCTTGGTGGGTGGGATGGGGGTGAGTATCAGGACCTGCCTAGCATAATCCATTCACCCCTGGAGAGATGGGGAGGCAGCCAGTCCAGGGCTACATTTCAGTCTCAGCTCCTCATATCCCTTGGTGTTTGGCCCTTTCTCCCTGGCTATCTTGTACTGGGTGCATCTTCTAACCTTGATATACCACTGAGCTTTGGGTATCACCCTGACTTTGCCCTTCCTGATAGAGAGTTCACTACAAGAGCAGGGAGATTGGGGAAACCGTTCCCTGCATAATTATACTAGATCTTTCTAAGTCCTGCATCCTGTATTCCAGAGAAACCCACACTCTTGCCTGCAGAGTGGAGCGAGAGCACAGACAAAGCACACACTTGCGTGTTCATTCACTCTGTGAACACTTAGTGAGCATCTAGCATATGACAGACCTTGTGCTAAGTGCTAGCAAGATACAGGGATGGATGAGACATTAATGCACAAGTTTAGCAATTGCCATGGTTTGTGTTTAGACACCTATATATGAACTCATGTTAGGAGCTGGAACTTGAAAAGCTGTAGAGGAGAATATAATAACGATTATAGGCCTACAATTGCTCTAAGAATTTGATGTACATTAGCAATGCACAACAATCCTAAGAGGTAAATCCTACTATTAGGCTCCTTTTAAAAGGAGGCTTAGGGAGATTATCTCCTCCAAAGTCAGAGCGATGAAGTAGTGAAGCCAGGACTGAAACTCAACACTGGTGAACCCCTCAATACACAACGTGCTGTGAGAGTATTGTAACATTCACTGCAGCACTGCACAAATAGGTACCTTATAATGGGCACTGAGATCTGGAAAGCTCAGTTCCACCTCAGGATCAGAAGAGCACAAAAACTCATTCAATGTGATCACAAAACAGAAACAGACTGAACTCAGTAGACACTGGGGAACCTGAGCCATTACTGGCAGCAGCTGAGTTCTCAAAAGCTCACATTGTGCTGAAAAATGCTTCTCTTTCCTCTGATGCAGCACTTCTCAGGCCTCACTGCAAACACAACTCACCAGGGAATCTTGGTAAAATTCAGGTTCTGGTTCAGTAGGTGTGAGGTGGGGCCTGAGACTCTGCACACTTGACAAGCTCCCAGGTGAGGCAGATGCAGGGGTTCTCAAAGTGTGGTTCCTGGGACAGCAGCAGCAGCACTGTTGGAAATGCAAATTCTCAGCCCTGCCCCAGCCAAACTGAATCAGGAACTCCAGGGAAGAGCCCAGCAATCCGTGCTTAGCAAGGTCTCCAGGTAATGATGCATGCTGAAGATATATAGCATATGTAGATTTTGTATTACTTAGTAGATTTTTGGTAAAATATATACTTGATTATAAGAAACATTTCCAATATCTAAATGTAACTACAACAGAAATGAAAACTGCTTAATGTGTAATATTACAGAAAAAACATCTCACTCTAATTAAAATGATCTCAGTATTTGTTAGGAAGGTTGTAATCTCTCAGGTTATAATTACAAACAAGCTTATTATCATCATTTTATGAGCCTTGAGTTTAATTTCAACAGAAATTGAGATGTTTGTTTCCACTGTATCAAATTTGCCTCTGGAGACTGGGAATCTGTATTACTTAAGATAGAATAGGCTAAGTAGTAAACAAACAGAAGTTTTCGCTGTTTTGTTTTCCTTTCATGCTCATAGCCCATGTTCAGCATGGGATGTGTGTATTTGTGTCTCTGTGTGAGCAGCAGGGGTCGGAAGGAGTACTGTGGTCCTGCAAGTCCCTCGGGACCCCAGGCTAAGAGAACTCTACGTTCTCTGGACACAGCTACCTCAGCCTGAGGCTCCAGACTACTGGTGCAAGACAGAAACTTAAGACTTAGCTGGGGCTTTTTCACTCTCTCAACTGGAAGTAATATACATCACTTCCACTCACATTTCATTGGCCAGAATAAGTCTTGTGACTCTGCCTAGCTGCAAGGGAAGCTGGAAGAGTGGTCACCTATATGTCCAGGAAAAAAAGAGAACTAGAAATTGGTGAACAATAGTAATGTCTCCACGTGAAGCTGAAATATGTTGCATTTGAATCCCTAATAAGCATCATAAGTAATAAAAAATGGTCAATAATCAACAAGATCTCTGTAAATAAGCATGTGTGACACTGCCAATTAGCAATGATTTTTTTATGTGCCAGGCACTGACTATCCTTTTCTACATATATCATTTCAACTGGTGCCAAAATAGCCTATGAGGGTGCCCCATTATTTACTTAGGCAGCATAACCCTTTATCCAATCTGAGGCAGTATTTGAACCCAGTTCTGACTCCAGAGCACGCAGACCCAACCCATGCACAGTACTCCTGAGTAACCCATGTGCAGTCCCCTCCCATTTCTTCAAGGCTCTCTCTAGTTACACAGTGCCTTCCTGTGCACTACAGAGTGGTTTAGATCAGATGCTAGCAGAGATGAACCTTAATCTCTGTAGGGCCTTCCTGGGTGTACTGGAATGAGTCCAGGACTGCATCCAGTTAGGACTCCCTCGGGTCAGGCCCTAGCACAGCTTGAAATCCTAGATGCTGCCCTACTCTCTTGTGTTCTCTTCTGTCCTACTGAGAGATGGGGGCCCTTGTTTTCCCCAGCAGCTAGAAGAGCCCATCATCCATGGAAAGACTACAGAGAAAACGCAAGTTGGAAACATTTGGCAGGATGTAGACATGGAATAAAAAGAAAGAAGACTTCTTGTTTTCTTCTCCCTGGAACTTCAAAGATAACCTTAAGTGCAGTGAACATCTTGCCACCTTGCCTTCCGCTTCTGGTACAATTTCTTCCCATTTCCAGCGTAAATGATTCATGTTCTTCGGACATTTTTAGTTTAATGCCAGGCAAACCAACTAAACCACTGCTTTAATAGGTAGAGTATATATTCCAAATAAAGGACATCTGAGGACACACACACACATATACATATACATGTCTACATTAAGTAGCTATCAAATGGACACTTATAAAAATAGACATAAATAGTATAAAAATCATGTTCAATAAGGATCAAAATATCACAGAATGAATGTTGACAATAGAGTGAAATGGTTTTTATTTGAATCCCAGCTCCATCCATATCTGCTCTATGATACTCAGTTGTTTATCTGCTGTCTGCCTCAGCATGCTCATCTACAAAAGCAAAGAAAAGTATCTCTACTTGGGAGGGTGGTTACAGGGATTAATCAAGCCCAGCTATGCAAAGCAATAAACGCACTTACCTACAATGCCTCACACGTAGCCCTCAGCATAAGTGCTGGTGGAACCTCACGTGACCGTGGCAGCGGGTGAGGGAAGAAAACTGGGATCCCTGGGGCAGCTGAGTGGAGGATGCGGCAGGGAATACAGTTTTACCAATATTCAACAGGACATACATTTCAATCTCTATGCAAGGTCGGAGGAGGACTCGCCTTGTACAAACTATAAACATCTCATTTTCCACAAGGCTATACAATTAGGCTAGGTAGCTGCCCAGAGTCTGCTTGGGGAACAAAATGTACATTTAACTATGAAGAAAGACAAACACCATTAAAAGAAACATGTTCTGCCTTTTATCCTTGCTCTAAAGCACATCTGTATTCTGAAAGACAAAGCAGAAAGGAAATACAGTCTGGCAGCCCATGCCCTTTCCCAGAAAGATGACTCACCTCCTCAATGAATGTCCCGGGGAGACATGTTTATGAGGATGGCAGCCTCTGCAAGCCTCTGTTTGTGCATGTTTTATGCTATGTATTTTGCTCCCATGTAAATAAACTGAAGCAAGTTCATTTTGAATGCACAACCTTGTAAAATTTCATCCAAGCAGATACCATGCATATATCATGCATGTGTATATATCAGTGGATGTGCTGTGGGCTGCTAACCTAGCCAGAATCCCACAAAACAGACTGTGGCCGAATCCACACTGCCTCTTCCTCACTGGGGAAACCAGCACCCTCCTGAGCCCTGGAGGTGCCTCCAATGTCTCGCCCTGCCCCCAGCAGCTCTCCCAGAAAGCCGACCAATCCTCCCCTTGTGCCCTCTGTGTGGGAGGCCACAGTGTGCCTTAACAGTGCTATCTCCTACTACTAGGCCTACCCTTTCCTTAATTAACTCTCCACGCGCTTTCAGTCTCCGTGTGTCTCTAAAATGAACTTCACCTCCCCTCTGGCCCATCAAATTCTTCCTCTCCTTTAAAACCCAGTTGAAATGTTTTTCAATATCTATAGCCAGTCAAAAAAATACATATTGATTACCTGGGTTCTGAGGCCACAGCAGTGGGAAAAAAAGATGCTTTGCTCCCTCTCTCCTAGAGTTTAGATTTTAGTGGAGGGAGGCAGAGAATTAAGGAGAGGCACGTATTAGAGCACCTAGTGATGAGTGCTGTGGAGAAGAACAGAGCAGATGAAGGGACTAAGGAATGGCAGTATTTCAGACACTGTTTGGGGCAGCACCATCGGGCCTCTCTGTGCGATTTCCCTCTACCCCCAGGAGGAAGTAACATGCCCAGGCGTTGCTGTCATGGAGCACCATGCCAAGTGCCTTGAACCGAATACCAGTTCAGATCAGTGTCAGCAGAGATTATGGGGGCAAAGAGAATTCTGTACATCTGAGGAAAGTGGGGCTAAATGAAGTGTGGAAACCTTACCGTGTTCACAGATTACATATCTGTGAGAGGTAGTATCGAATGCAGCCTTTCCCAAATGTATTTGACATTAATGCCCTCCCCCGGGGCACATCACAGGTCTAAGGTTGCTTGGAACACATTTTGGGAACCACCGTATTTCCCCTTCCACAATAGTAACTCTTTAAAGACAGGTATGGTACCAATCGCTGTGTCCAACGTGTAACACCGCTCACGTCATGTGACCGGCATGAAGCGACGAGCACTTTTGTTGCTGACCGCTTGTCGTCTTGGGCAATCAGAGGCCTGCTTCAACCCTCACTGTGGTGACGGGGAGGGGGACAAGAGTGGGTGCCCACTGCAGGTAAGGTGAGCTAACTTTTTTTATTAAAGAAAGGCATTAATGACACTTGCTTCTGGCCTCCATTCCCCCAAAATACCCTGGACAGAAGCCTCTAAGAATTTTCCTGAAAGCATGTGTTTAACCCAAAAGATATTGTACCCTTGGTGGAGGTCTTGAGCTGATATTTCTAAGAAGGTTGCAGGATGGAAGGAAACTCAGAAATTCTAACACTGCCCGTATTAATATGGTAGCCACTAGCCACATGTGGCTATTTAAATTACCTAAAAGTAAATAAGATTTTAAAGTTAGTTCCTCACTTACACTAGCCACATTTGAGTGCTCAATAGCCACATTTGGTCTGTGGCCACTGTACTAGAAAGCATAGATACAGAGAATTTCCATCACGGCAGAGAATTTCTATTGGACAGGCTTGCAAGAAGTACAGTTCTCCACCATCAGATCTGAAATCGCTCCACGACAGCCCACGTTCTTTTCTGGCTTCCACTACAGACCTCAAGTAATGACCGATGCCCACCCCTACCCCTTAACAAGAATTTTGTGTGGCTGTTTTCAGCCAGCCAGCCATGGGAAATACCAGAGGCTAGCAGCAAATGGACTGCATCCTTCTCAAAGGGCCTGTCCATCTGTCTCGGTTCTGTCTGTCTGTCTCTCTGCCCACCTGGTAGTATATATTATCCCAGATATGCCAGGAGGCTGCATGCCCAAGTGTAATCCCTGAGAGCAGAGCGCAGATGGCATAGTTTTCCTTGTGGTGGAAACAATGGGTTGGATAAGGTACCAAGCCAGGTAAGTGGGGAAGTCTGGATTTAGGGAGTGATGTGAGTTTCCACACCCCTCATCAGTCTGGTAAAGTAAAGGTTTGACCAGGGTTGAGTTGTGGGTTCCTGGTGGGCAGACCCAAGGCCAGGGTGAGGACACAGAGGATAATTGCCTGTGGAGCAGAGTCTGTGCTTCTTCTACAGACACGGAGCTTCCCCATGCACTGGAAAATCTTAAGCCAATTTCACAACTAATTCACAGGCTAATTGAGACCAGACTGTGCCTCATTGTACAGCACAGTTACGTCATTAGCTACATCCTAGGCCGAGCCCTCATTTAGATTACAGATTTCCCAGCACAGTTGTTATTGGTAATTAAACCTACTTGATTGTTCCATTACACAGAGATTCCATGGCAGTAAAGGAATTAAATATAACTCATCTTTAGCTCATTTCTAAAGGTGCACAGAAATGAGGACAAACAGTGCTATGAAACGTGTGAATGATGCCCGCCCATTGGTTTTTATCAGTTTTTGCCAGGCCTGGCTCATGGAAACTCAGAGATTTAAGACATCTTAATATGCAAGCATATATCTATTTTATTGTTACACAATAAAAATTAAATACAGATGAAAAACACCATGAATTACTTTGAAAAATCACTTAGGCAGAGCCCGGATGTAAATTCCCAGCAATTTCCATTTTTGTATTCCAGGGCAGTTCTAGAAACGTTTTCCTGTCATCCGTGTCTAACCTTTCGTTCCCAGTTCACACTTACTTCCAGAAATCAAGGTCTGTCTCAGGTCACTGACTTCTTGGCTAATGTGTCTATGTAGACTTCCCAGGCCTGGCTGATTTCCAGTCTTTCATTTTATTTTTTCAGATTTGAGTTCCATTTGTCCCCCTTCAAAATGCAGACATATCAGAAGCACCCAAGGGTCTGGTTGCAAATGCAGATGCTTGGGCCTCACTGCATCAACATCCCTAAGGCTGCAGCCCAAGAACCTGCCCGTGTGTAACCAGCCCCCAGAAGGTGCTTGTGCAGACTGACGACACTCACCACTGCATGAGACTCCAAGTCTCTCAAGAGCTAGAACCAACTGTCATGCGTCTCTAGACCTCCGACACCCAGCTCCGTTCCTAGTGGACAATGAGAGGAGGCACAGACCCAAACTCACACGTTCTTTCCTTTTTTAAATGGTCTTCAAAAACAAAACAAAACAAAACAAAACAAAACAGCTGAGACCACGTTATGGAGGGATCTGTCCACTCCAGCCTATTTTCTACAAAACAACCCACTCACCTTCCCTGGAGCCTCTCCTGAGATGGGCTTGCCCAAGCTGCCAACTCCCAAGACCAGAAAGAAAGATTTTTCCAATGCTACCAGGGAGGGTGACTCCTGGTGTGGTGGCTACCATCCACCTTTTCCTCTGAGGCAAGGAGGTGGCTTATGTTCTCAACATTAAATGTCTCTCTCTGGAGCACTTAAACCAGTGTCTTTAACCTTTACAACAGAATCACCTAGATGCCTGCTCAGAAAAGCATGTTCCTGGGTGAATTTTACCCTGAGATAGGTACCCGTAGGGTGGGATTTGGGGAGCTGAATTCTCCATGTACCTCCCAAGATGATTTTGATGCTGAGGACACTGGCCCATTCATAGAGAAATTCCTATTTGAACCTAGTCCTCAAAGAACTCCCTCAACTTCCTCTCCTTAAAAGGTGGGAAGGCTGGGGAGGCTGATCCTGCTTTGCTCTCTTTGATTTGGCATGAGAGGGGCAGGGGGTGGGGGGTTAGGGTGGTAATACAAGGTCCAGCAGAAGTAATGCCTGTTTGAGTGTGGTGGGTGTCATAGTGTCATAATTTATAGTTTTAATTTGAACATTTCACCTAAAATGTCATATGGTGTGCTTGAGTATGATATTGTTATCTTACAGAATTGCATGCTTATGATTTTGCAATAAAGGATTTTGTAATAAAAAAGGGGCGTTATTTGTTCCAGATCCTGTAGATGGAGGTTGAATACCCAACCCAGCAATTATAACCATCATACTCTGATGGATGTGATACTTAATATGAAAGCCCTCCCTTGAGACTGTCCTCTAATTGCTTAGAGACCCTCCTGCAAATTGAGGAAGGGATGGAGGAAATTCACATTTCTTAGGAAAATAATGCTAAGTGCCAAGTATTCCCTATTATCTTACCACCTCTCCACAGCCTATCCAGACCTCACTGCCTACTCCCAGGCAGAATTAATTGCTTGCTTGTGGCTCCTCACTCCCCAGAGCACTTAGCCCCTTTCCTGGATGAGAGCGTTTATCTGGCCGTAAAGCTAGTTGTTTGTTGTAGGTCTTTTCCCCAGACATCCTTTGCTCTTGAAGACCAGCCGGAGTTTCTTTATCTCTGCGGCACCCAGGCTTGGCTGTAAGGTGCTGCTCAAATAAAGTCCCAGGTGGGTGAACTGAAGATAAGGTCCACCCTGGACCCTGGGAGCTGCTTCTCTGAGAGAACTGCACATTGAGGTGCTGGCTTTGCAAGCTGCCCTGAACTTTTTTATAGCTTTGCTTCTCTTCCACACATTTTCTAGAAATATGTCACTACCAACAAATCCATGTACAAAAGCTACAGAGACAAGTCATCTTCCCTAAAGATGTTGCCCATTAACCTTGAAGCCTGTGTTGTTTTGCAGGTTTTGAGATATACGCACATATATACAGGCATGTATATACCCTGTATATATAATCTTATTATGATGCATTTCATCTGTGACGTTCCCTGTGCTCTGGCTGCCAGCCTTACAAAACCCATAAAAACTAAGTATTTTCACAGCAGTCTTTCTGATCCTGAAAGAAGATGCTGTGCGCACAGCCCTGGTACACACAAGACATCTCGGTCCTGCCTTTTTCAGTAAGACCATCCCCTGCCAAACTCTGACTTTCTGATGTAGGGAGTTTGGGGGCTTTTCAGAAGGCTCAAAGCATCTTTTTCTGGTTCCTTCAGCCAGATTTTTGGGAGAGCCCCAATTGTCTCCAATCTCTCCCTACTTCCAACACACGCCCTGTGATTCCACAGAGATCTTCCTGGAAACCCAGACCTATTATTCCTCTATCTTTAGGAAGAAGGCCAACCTCCATCTTGCTGTGGCTTCCAACACATTTTCACCTGTTTCCAGGGCTCTACTTCCCCAAATGCCCCCCTTGTTCCAGCCCTGCTGCTCTCTCTGCTCCTCTGAACAAGACTCTTCACTCATGCTCGGCTTCTGCTGCTCCCTCTACTCAGAATGCCATGTCCTCCACTTCGGCTTCCTAAAATCCTTCCTATCCCTCAAAACCTACCAGAGTGCCAGCTGCAGCTCAGTGGATGGGATCGACATCTGGCTGCACAGTTCACCCACTGTGTGACCACAGGCAAGGCACTAGACTACTCTGAGCCTCAGTCTGCTCATCTTCAAATCAAGGGTTCAATCAAAGGATGCCTAAAAGAAGAGAAAATAAAATCCCTAGACAATAATTTTCAGTCCCCAATTCAATCTTCTGAACCACTCTCCCGTCCCTTCCCATAGAGCTGAGAACACACTATACATTACTAGAGCTGAGTCCTGTTTATTACCACTCCCAGTAAACTAAGAGGCCTTAAAGGTCAAGAGGTCCCATCTTAGACATGCCTAGCATATAATAAGTATGCAATGAATATTGGATGAAAGATTAATTTATCTCCTTCTTATTCATAATCAGAGCCATATAATTCATAGGTCAGCTGCTTCTGTGAGGTGATGTTGAAATAAATGAACTCAGAGGTCAGAATGATCTAACCTTGAACCCAAGCTGTGTGAACTTAAGCAAATCATTTTTTATTTCCTGATCTGGAAAGTGATGATGTTAATACCTCTATGGAAATAACCCTACTCCATGGTGCTGCTCAGAGGATTAAGTACATGTAGGTGAGGTGACATCACTGTTATTATTAACAGTGTTATCAAGCTTTTGGTTTGGGCTCTCTCAACTTTGGCAGCCTCGCCAGGTGAACATCTAGGCTCAGATGGTCTTGGGAATTGTGGTTCAGCTGTCCCACAACCCAGCGACACGCGGAACTTCATAGGCCCTAGGAAATTTTGGTTTTATAAACCCCTTCCTCCAAAAAATAACAATAAAATGAATTCAATTTTATGACTGTATTGACATAAAGATGAATGTAATCCACGCTAGATTTATTATTTTATATTGGCTATTATTGTATTCATTTTCTCCTGCTTTCAAAAGAAATTAAAATTAAAGCATTATTGTGGGTCCCAGCCAGTGCACCTCCTACAGGGATACAGAAGTCAGCCTGGCCTTAAGTCTCTGAAATCTGACTTCTTTTGTGTGGGTTCCCACTAGGCGCCCTCTCACCGGCTCTTCTGGAGCCGCTCCTCTCGGGTCTTTGCACAGCATGGAGTCTCGGAACAAACTTGCTGTTCTTCCTGAACTCTCTCTCCTGCCCCTGCCCTTCCCTTGTTTATTTTCCACACACACCTGAGAGCAGTGGCTCTCTGAGCATCAGAATTTCCTACGCACAGATCACTGGGCCTGACCCCCAGTTTCTGATCCAGAGGCTCTGGGATGGGACCCAAGAGTCTGTATTTTAACAGCATGCAGGTGGTGCTGGTGCAGCTGAGCCTGAACTACCCTGGGGCACAGCTGCTCTGCAGGTCTGCCATTTCCATTCTCTCTGGGAAGCCTTCTCTGATCTGAGTTGGTCACGTTTCTCCGTCAGATGCTCTCCAAGGACCAAAAGGCTCTGCTTTATCTATGTATCATTTTTTTATTCCGTTCTCTCTCTCTCTCTCTCTGCCGTTTGACAGGAAGCCCCACGTGCTGTGGCATCTGCACGTACCAAGTGCTCCGTAAATGCACGCCGACGGCTCTTCAGAAAAGCTGAACCAGTTTAACCTCCTAGCAACAGTGAACTCTCGCAACTCACCGGCACTGCATTTTCACATTTTTTTCTCCTTTATTACAACTGTCAACTTCAGAATTCCTCATGTGCCTGTTGTTCTCCAGATAGAGCAAGGAGCTGAGCCGAAACCGCTTCTCACAACCGCAACTCGGAAGGCTCGGCCTTATTTCCCTCCACCCCACGCTTTGGGTCGCTGAGCCTCAATTCCCAGCGGCCAGCACCAGGCCCCGCCCACTCCCACTAGTTCCCCGCTCCGTTCCTTCTCCGCTGTAGGCCCCGCCTCTCTCCCCGCCGCCAGCCCGCTGCCGCTCTGCGCATGCCCGTCCAGCAGAGCGCCGAGGAGTCTGCTGCTGGAAACAAACTTTCCGGAACAATGTCGCGATCCTGTCTTCCGGAGTCAGTCAGGTAAAGACCCCCTGGCCCCGGGCGCACTCAGCCCGGACTTGATCGGGACAGGGCCTAACAGGTCGTGGGCCGCGGGTCGCCGGGGCTTTTGCCTTGGATTGTTTTTGCTGAGCCCGCGCTCGGTGCTCTCGCCTCCTTGGATCCAAGGACCTCTGCACCTTCCTCGGCCCTAGACATCTTGAGTTAACACCCATCAGGGGTTCACTTCCTCTCCCCCAAGGGCAAAGCGTTTCCCTCTGCGCAGCCGGCTTGCCTTTTCTGCTCCAAAGGTCTCCAGGCTTCGACCTTAGGAACCACGTGAGTCCGTAGGAGGCGACCCAGAGTTCGGGTCCCCTGGTGGCTACTTCTAGTGGGGACCTTGGGTCTCTCAGTTACGTGACCTCTCTGACCTGGACTGGATACTGCGCTCACCTCGCCAGGCTGCTGTGAGGATAAAGGGAAACGCAAGGCAAGAGTGTGGGATAAGCCCGTGCTCAAAACAGATTGGCAGCTACGGTTGTTGTTTTTATGGTGATTATTCCAAGGAACGACCCCTAATGTGGTCAAACACGTTTTTGCAGACTTTGCATCAGCTGGACCCTCTGGTTAGTTATGGGGGCCTCTTAGAAGCCACACTGGGTCAAGTCCATTCTCACCGGGCCGGCAAGTTTCCTGTTCTGGACGTGGGCCTGTGTGCTTGGGATGCACCCTGGAGTGTCCTCAGATGCCAGCGCTCAGTGGTTATTTTCAAACCTTTTGGTCATTTTTGCAGTTCACAGCCGTTATCCGATGACTATTAGTAAGCACCCTACCATGTAGAAAGAGGCAAAAGGGAGAAATACCTCCTCCAAGCAACTGCTCATTTAATTATGGGGATATTTATGATAGTACTCACCATTCATAGGCCACTAGCCATAGTATATGAATTATGTTATTAAATCCTCACAACTATTTCCAGACATGTCACGGATGAGGAAAGGGTGGCTTGGAGAAGTCATCTGTAAACGTTTTGAAACCAGTTCCAGCTGAATTAAACATCTGATTTTTGCCCACTATGCAAAACCACTGCCTTTCCCATAGAAAAATTAAACTGTTAGTTTATTAGGTTGTCAATAACAAAGTGCCACAATCTGAGTAGCTTAAAAAACAAATTCTCTCACAGTTCTGAAAGCTAGAAGTCCAAAACTCCAAATGTTAGCAGGGTCTTTCTCCCTCTGAAGGTTCTAGAGGTGGATCTTTCCTCGCCTGTTGCAGGTTCTGGTGGCTCTGGTGTTCCCTGGCTTGTGACAGCATCACAGCCAGTCCCTGCCTCTGTCTTCACGTGGCCTCCTTCCCTGTGTGTATGTCTGTTTGCTGTCCTCTTTTTGTAACGACACCACTCATTGGAATCAGGGTCCACCCTAAACCCAGGATTATTTCATCTTAAGTCATAAATGAATTGCATCTACAGAAATCCTATTTCCAAGTCAAATCACATTTGAGGCTTTGGGTGGACACTATTTAACCCATTACACAAATCAGCAACAAAATACTCCTTTCAAAAGGACCAGAACAAATTCACAGTCATAAATTCAGGGCACCGTTTGTGGTCACAAATCCAAACACTTGCATAGTATCAGGTCTTCAAAATGTGTTCCCTGGTCTGCAGCATCCCCATGGCTTCGGAGTTGGATACCTGCTAACTCTTAGGCCTCACCCCAAACTTGCTGAGTCACAGTTTTAGAGCAGGGCCCAGCAATCCCTGTTGTATGTAGTCAGCTCTGGTGATTCTGTTGCTGCCAAAGTCTGGGAACCACTGTTTTAAGGCAGTTGAATATTTGATAACAAAAGGAATACTTAATAATATGATATAGGGGCCAGATTAAGGGAATGTCCTTAATTTTACTATGGTGTAAATTCACAGCGACTTATTCAGCAAATTTGTCTTACCTGAACATAATTATGGACTTCAGCAATTACCTGTTGCATTGTTAAAACATATTTTATCATAATTTAAATTTAATTTAGTTTCCAAATGAACTTATGTACTGAACTGTGTTTTTAGTATGGTCGTCCCCTCCTCACCCATGGGAGATAAATTTCAAGACCCTCAAAAGATGCCTGAAACCACAGACAGTACGAAACCGTGTGTGTGTGTGTGTACATATACATATATATATGTACTCTGATGGTATTTCCTATACATACACACCCATGAAAACGTTTTACTATAAATTAGGCACAGTAAATGACTAGCAACGATCACTACTAATAAAATGGAACAATTATAACAACATACTCTAATAAAAGTCACATGAACGTGATCTCTCTCAGAATATCTGACCGTGCTGTATTTACCTTTACCCTGCAGGGGTGTCCAACCCACAGCCCGCGGGCTGCATGCAGCCCAGCACAGCCGTGAATGCGGCCCAACACAACATTGTAACTTCACTTAAAACATTTTGAGATATTTTTGTGATTACATGTCACAATATATTTAATGTGTGGCCCAGACAACTCTCCTTCCAGTGTGGTGCAGAGACGCCAAAAGGTTGGACACCCCTGCAGCTCAAAGGAAGCACTTTAGGCCTCTCTTTGGCATATCTGAACTGCCTGCATCACTGCGCATGTGCTTTGGGGCCATCGTCGCATAAAATAAGGGCTCTTGAACACAGGTACTGTGGTACTGTCCATCAGAGCACCAAGAAGGCCACTTAGTGGCTGATGGGCAGGTGGCAGTAACAGCCTGGACGACCTGGATGAAGGGATGACGCGCGTCCCAGCTGGGATGGCGTTGGACAGTGCAAGATCTCATCACGCTGCTCAAGGAAATGCAGAGTTTTAAACTCATGGATTGTTTATTTCTGGAATTTTCACTTAATATTTTTGGACTGAGATGGACTACAGATGACTGAAACCTCAGAAAGTAACACGGAAGCTAAAGGTGGACTACTGTAGTTTTTTTATCTTGCTAAAAGTTACGTAATTTGAGTATTATTTCTGCCATGTTACTGAAAAGTACACTGAGACTCAGAAATGGTAAACGTTGAGATATACAACGAAGCAGAAACATAGGCTGGACAAGGAGATTTTTACCGTCACCCTGGGACTATAATGTGTGGTTCGTTTCTCTTTTAGAAACAACTCGATAGATGATGCTAAGGCCCGCTTAAGAAAGCATGATACTGGGACCAAATATTCTCACTTGCCATATAGCAAATGTTCCATCCTTTTACCATTGTTGGTTAAAGAAGGAGAACTTCACCTGTTGTTCACCGTCCGCTCAGAAAAGGTAGGTGACTAAAAGGTTCTGCCATTAATGTCTCAGGACATTTGAAAACTCCATGAAATTTTATCACTTGCAAACATTTTGAAGCAAGAGATTCCCAAATGGACTTTCAAAATTGTGATGTTTGAGTGGCCCACAGGACAACATGGAATTTTTTGAAGATTTGGAACGAAAAATAAATAGTTTAAAATACATTTAGACCAGGGTTTCTTAACCTTGATGCCACTGGCATTTGTGCTGAATAATACCTTGTTGTGGGCACTGCCCTGTGCATTATGGGATTTATGTTTCCCATCATCCCTGGCGCCTCCCCACAAGGTGCCAGTAACACACACACACATCGCTTTGTGACAGCCACAAATGTCTCCAGAGACTGACTACTGTCCTGGCAGGAATGGGGGCAATTTCGCCACTGTTTTACACTGGTCCCACCGCGGGTGTAATGTGAAAGTTCTGAAGCACGGAAATAACAGTCTGGGCCTGGGAGCTGGCTGCCCATGTTTGAGTGTAGGCTCTCCTTGCCAACTGTGCGAATTTGTCTCATTTAGTTGCCCTCTCTGTGCTGTGATCTCTCCATTTGCAGAATGAGGACAAAATGCAAACGCTGTTCAATAGGGCTCCTTTGAGGATTTCACAGGGTAACGAAGGTAAAGTGCTGGGCAAGGACTCGGGGAATCTCAGCTGTCATCATCACGAGGGCCAGTAGCAGACATGGCCTGAGGTTTTCAGATGCACCATTCAACTTTAAAGAAACGTTGGGCTGGGCATGCAGTTCCCCTGGGTTCATACTGGCTATGGTCACCGTCCCTTGCTGTTAGGGGGACTTCCGAGGAAAAGTGGGTAAGCAGGAATTTCAAAGTTATCCAAGTACAAAAGAGAAAATGGGCCCTAATAAAGTGTCTTTCTAAGCAGGACAACAAAACGTATTACTGTAGGGGAAGAAAGCAAGCTGAGAACTCAGCGGGAGTTTTTCGGATTTGGGATTAGACTTGTGTGCATTCTCTCCTGTCTGGGTCAGATGATGGCAGTCCAGTCTCCAAGGGTGACACTTAACTGGGGAGCAGGGGTCTGTTCCCAGCTCTACCAAAAAGCACAGAAGCACTACAACATATTTTTTTAATCATAAAAACAATGATGGAGAAAATCTAGACCAAAATGGGCTTCTGGTCTCTGTTTCAAGTATCTTTGCCTATTGATTATTAAGTGAGAATCACCTTAGACCATAAACTCTGATATGCAAAAGTCACATTTTTTAAATCGTATTTAAATTTAATTAAATTGGACTCTAAGCATATCTGGCTTTGGGGGTCAAGAAATTCCCACAGGCATTACCTGAACTTGGCCTCTCCCTGGAGTCCCACAGGCTGGGCCCACAGATGTTGTCCTCTCCTAGGTGCGGAAGGGGGTGTGTGTCAACAGCTACTCCTGTCTAACTGGGGGCTACCCTGCAGGCTCTGGAACCCGGATCAAAGTTCTTCATCCCTGAGCCTCAGTTTTCTCCTGTCCCTGCCCTCCTCTTCCTTCTCCATTCCCCCACTCTCCCCTCCCCTCTCCCGGCTCTCTAGGGCTTGAAATAAACAAGCAGAAAGGCAAGAAAAAAAATAGATGAAAGTCTTAGGAAATTTGGTTGCAACCTTATTTAGCTTTGAGTAGCATTCCATAAGGTTTTATTTAATAAAAATGTTATGCTATTTACAAAAAAAAATGATTGGAAACTTCTGTACTTAGATAAGGGCCCTTTTTGGTGCTGACAGTTTGTGAATAATCATTTTTATGAATATTTTCTTTAAAACTACATGATATTTTCTATTTTTAAAAGACTTTTATTTATTTATTTTTTAGAGAGAGGGGAAGGGAGGGAGAAAAACATCAATGTGTGGTTGCCTCTCGCACACTCCCTGCTGGGGACCTGGCCCGCAACCCAGGCATGTACCGTGACTGGGAATTGAACCAGTGACCCTTATGGGTCACAGTCCCACACTCAGTCCTCGGAGCCACACCACCAGGGCTGTATAGCATTTTCTTACATGCATTTAAAGTAGTCATTAAATCAGGTGTGTATTTCCGTCAAGCCCGAGGTGCCCTGCAGGCGCCTCTGGCACTGGCGCCGTGCTGCTGTGCGCTGACACTGTGGAGTTGATTTTCAGCACTGATGCAGCCCGAGGTCTGTTTCGTATGCATTTGGGTGGTGAGTGGTCAAGGCAGTAGCAACATGTCCATCAACCTGGTTTTCACCTACGCTTATAACTAAAATTGATGTGAAGATATGTGAGGTTTCTGCATATTGCAGCAGTTCCTGCATTGTTGATCTTTTTTAACTTGCCTTTTTTTGGTACTGATTTATTAGCAGAGAGGAACTTTAAAATGATTTCTTTCGTTTTTTAAAAAAGTTTGCCTAAATGGGACTTTAAATGGTAGAACGTGACAATATTTATAACGGCATCTAGTTTATTTTTGCAAGGATATATTGGGCCTGGTGCTAAAAAATGCCTATATGACCTCTTGACTTAGCTTCCAAACATCAAGAATTCTCCTTACACGTTCTCATGAATAAATATTTCACGTGGGCCAGGCGCGGTGCCATGTGCTTCAGTCATCAGCTCCTGTGACCGACTCCACGATCCTGGGAGGTGGGTCCCGCCATTACGCTCACTGCACAGGGTGGAGAAGAGGCCGGGCCAGGAGGCTGACCCTGCGGTCGTGCAACAGTTCAGGAGAGAAAGGATGGTGGGCACGGGCGGGAGTGAGTGTGAGAGAAACAGAGGTCACGTTTGCTAAGAAGTTCAGTCCTGCAGAGGAGAGAAGCACGGTTTGTTCTTTACCCGTGCCCAAGACAGGAGAGAAATCGTTTTAAGGACAGAGATTAAAAAAAAGGGGGGAGGAAGGTATTTAGGATGAATCAAGGATATACGTGGCGGGGGCGATGCAGGGGAAGAGCCTGCTGTTCCTTCACCCATGTGTGCAGAGGTACGGCGGCATTGACACAGGTCAGCGCTGATAGCATGGGGGGCCAAATTTTCTGTGGGAGGTCAGAATTAATGTGTGGTGTGTCCTGGAGTGAAAATGCTGGTTTACATTCCAGCCCCATGACTCACGCCTTATGTGAATCCGCTCAGGCTATTGAGCCTCTTTGAGGCTTAGTTCCGTTATATATGAGTGGAAAGAACAGTATTACAGTAGCCTGTATGTCCATTAATAGAAAGATAGATACTTGTGGTACGGACATAGAGTGGAAAATGACTCAGCTACAAAACAGAAAGAAGTGCTGACACATGCTGCAACGTGGAGGAACTTCAAAAACATGAAGCTAGGCAAGAGAAGCAGACGCTGAAGGTCCTGTGTCATATGATTCCCTGTACAGGGGGTATCCAGGATAGGTGCATCCGTAGACAGAAAGTGAGGGCAGGGGGATGAGGCAACAGGGACAGCTGTCCAGTGGGTAGAGTCTCCGTCTGGGGAGATGAAGATGTTCTGGAACTAGATAGTGGGGGTATCGTGTGACATTGTGAATGTATTAAATGTCAACGATACGTTCACTTTAATTTTATGTTACAGATTTCACCTCAATTAAAAAACAAACAAACAACTTTAGTGCTGGCTGGTATGGCTCAGTGGATTGAGTACCGGCCTATAAACCAAAAGGTCGCAGGTTCAATTCCCAGTCAGGACACATGCTGGGTTGCTGGTCAGGTTCCTCAACTGGGGGTGCTCAAGAGGGAAACGATTGATGTGTCTCTCACACATTGATCTTTCTCTCCCTCTCTTCCTTCCTCCCTTCCCCTTTCTCTAAGAAGTAAATAAATAAAATCATTTAAAAAAAAAGCAGCTTGTAAAACTGTTCTGATGACTCTGAAAAAAGTCCTTGTGAAGCAGCCTGTCCAGAACAGGTAAGCACGCAGTAAAGTTATCCGTTGGTAACAGTGCCCTTTTTGGTGCCTTTTCTTTCAGCTGCGCCCCATCAGTGTAAATCTGTGTGTGTGTGCCCGCGCGCGTGCGTGTGGTATCTTTGGGGGGCCAGTAGGGAATAGTTAACAGTGAGACAACTTCTCTTAAGTTCACTTTTTAAAAAAAGGATTCAAGTAAAAACATTTTTTCCTTTGCTCCAGTTCCCCACTTATTCCCAGTATTGTAAGAATGGTCCCTAGCCCAAAATAGAAGTGCAGGAAGTACTTGTTGAATGAATGGGTAATTCCAAAATTGGAGTCACACAGTGCAGCTCTGTTCTCTCACTGTCCAGCTCAGACAGTCACCTGGAGAGGTGTGCTTCCCTGGAGGAAAGCGCGACCCTACAGATGTGGATGACGTGGCCACGGCTCTCCGGGAAGCCCAGGAGGAAGTGGGGCTGCACCCTCAGCAGGTGGAGGTGGTCTGCTGCCTGGTGCCATATGTGTTTGAAGTAAGGGTTGGAACAGAAACAGGTTGCTAAGACTCATGAGCTCCCAGAGCATCCCCTGTCTTCAGGATGGCCAGACGTGCTCCTGAGGGACTGGTTCTTGTGTGGCTTTGCCTCCTACAAGCCGAGCAGCCTTGGGAAGGCCCCTTGTCTTGTCCAGGCCATTCGTGCGCCATCCGGAAATAAAAGGGGAACTCCACGGGTGGTTTTCAAATTGGGTGCTGTGGAACCCTGTAGTTGTTTTTACACTGACCCCAGGTGTCCCCCTCAAAATTTCCAGTAGAATCTTTCACTTAGTAGTGCCCTACATTTATTTGCAAGGAGTCGTGACTGTAAATAGAAATCCTCCCACATATAAACATATGGGTAAAATAGTTCAAAGATGATTATAATTTCCCATAAATGGGAGTATGTCACAATTAATGTCATGTCACTTCATCGATAAGATGGCACATCTGTGTCTGTACTGATAGGGAAAGTTATCATCTGCATTTTTTAAGGGCTGCATAGAATCCCATTATGTGGCTATACTCACAATTGGCCTACCCTAAATGTCCATCATCTGAGAAGTGGTAACTTTAGAGTTTTCGGCTACTGCACATAATGTTTCAGTCTTGTGCAGCTAAGTCCTCACTGAACATTGTTGATAGGTTCTGCAACTTTAAGCCAGCCAACATCTAAGGAAACCAGTTTTACCATAGGCTAGTTGATACAACCAAAGTTAAGTTCCCACAGCATTGCATCAGTGGCATATTGAAACACCGTGATTATAGGACCTGATGTACTTGTATCTTTTCTCTCTGGTAGGACTTTATCACAGGGATATACTTACACAAACTCAATTGCTAAGTCAGAGGGAACATAGTTTTATAATGCCAAATTGCCATTCCAAAAGATTGTACCTACTTATGTTCACAAAGTATTTTCGGAGTTATCTCGCAGATGCTGCCTAAGGTAGGCCAGAGGCTACCCCCTTTTCGTGGGGGACGTAAAGTTTACATCTGTACTGACTGCCTCAGCCTGTTTTCTTAGTTCACGTGGAAGTGGCATGACTTTAGCATTTGAAACAATGTCTCTTTACTTGTTAATTTGTATATTTTGTTTTCTGCTTTTAGAGAGACACGTTGATAACACCAGTTGTCGGGTTTATAGACCACAACTTCCAGGCCCAGCCTAACCCTGATGAGGTCAAGAATGTGTTCCTGGTGCCTCTGGAGTATTTCCTGCGTCCACATGCCTACCACCAGAACCACCTGACGTGGTGTGGTCATCGCATTCTTTCCCATTGCTTTGAGTACACAAACCCCGAAGATGGTGTGACTTACTATATCAAGGGATTAACTGCAAAATATGCTCTCTTCGTTGCCTTAATTATTTTGGAAAAACACCCGACCTTTGAGGTGGAATTTAATCTCAATGATCTAATATCATCCTCTGAAAAATCCTTCCTACACTTTCATAATCATGCAACAAGCAAATTATGATTTATGAGACCAACATCCAAGCAGCTTTTGGATGTGCTTGTCCGCAGAACAACTGTAATGCCAGCTGGTGGAACTCGACAGGTGTGAGTATTTTTCCTGCAATAGGAAGATAAAAAACCTTGCCTTGTTTTCAGTTTCCCTCTCTTTTCTGAAAGAGCAAAAGTCTTTCCAAAGTGGGAAATGTGTTGATAGCATTGTATAATTTCACTCACAATATATTAGCCCCATTTTTCTTACACATGTAAGAAAATATACCTGGCACACAGTAGGCACTTAATAAATATTTGTTGAATATATGACCATATGGCATTTATCTTATTTGTAAGAGGTAATAATATCTCTTTCTGTCTGATGTGACATGTGACAGAAACTTCTGGCCAGCCATCAAAATCTGTTGTCCCTTTCTTCCATGGCAGGAGAGTTGAAGTTAAGTCCAAAGCTCCCAGGTACAAACAGCATTACCCAGGATCCCTTGTAGTTACATGTGGCCCTGGAACTTAAGTTTAGACCAATGGGATATGAATGACAGTTCACTTTGCAGGTCATCACCAATTTAAGCGACAAGCCAGCTTCCATGGACATTTTTCACCATTCCATGAGCTGCAACATGGATTTATCTGCACCCTCGCCTTGACCATATGGATGAAGAGAATTCCTCGGGGAGTGGCAGCACCAAAAGATGGTAAGAGCCTGGATCTCTGAATGACTCTGGAGCAAAGCAGCCCACCACCCTGGGCTGTTCACATGAGAGTTTGGACCATTACACGAGAGAACGATGAGATTCGTTACCTTTCTGCCACTGTAATTCGGAGTCGCTTTGCCTGAGCAGAGCTGTAGCCCTGTAATATACCACGACACTTGAGAATGGCCAGATGGATAGTCACCCAAACTCGAGATGTTTACCAGCAGTTAGAGTTTGGGGTGCACTGGGACATTTAACATACGGGTTCTGTGGCAGGCACAGGACGCCCTTGAACGTTGGTAGGGTTCGGCAGTCACCATCCAGAGCAGCTGAAATGAAGGAGTACAAGTGGCCTGTACGCCTACCAATCGGGGAAAGGTATCCACCTTGGGTGATGAGAGCAGGAAAACACCAATCTCAAGCATAAGCCCCACATGCAGAAGTGAAAAAGACCAATGTTCTGAATTGCATTGAGATCTGCCACTTCTGCCACGGGCATCTCCATATTTTGTGCTTTACATTTCATGGGAATTTCTCGGTTGAATTGTGGTATGAACCGTCCTGCATGAGGACGGGGAAGCAGGTGAGTAAAACAATATAACCTTCATTGTGTGATGGCAATTGCCCATCTTTCTGGTGCACTGAATTTGGAGAAAGCCAAACCATGTTTTAGTAAGATGTGAGAGCCAGAAACATGATGCCCACACTAAACCCCCCAACCGGCCGTACAGCTGTCCGCTGCTGCTGAGTTTCTACTTTCTGGGAGCTGGCAGAGGAAAATATCTGTTCTGCTGTTTTATACCCGCCACTGTTGAAACAGCACAAATCTGGCTCCAGCCATGAAAGCAGATGTTGGGTAAGGTTCCCCATTAGCATTTGGTAACGAGGCCCGCATGAGCAGGCCTAAATTATTTCTGAACAGTTACAGAGGCATTTGCAAATGTGTGTTTACAGTCGGACAGCAGGATAATTGCCGGGTAAACTTGACCTCCCAGGCAGTGCAGAGCTGCCGTTTGGAACGCTGTACCTGAACTCCACAAAGCTGCCTGGGTTCGGAGGAGCTGGCCAGGCTGAAGCCTGAGGTCAGAATGGCACTCATAACCACTCAGTTTAAGAATCTAAATATTCAGCAGTAGAGGCATTGTCCCCTCACCCACCCTTTTTAGCTGTGTATTTTACGATATCTCTGTCCAACATTCTGGTTATACATCCTTTGGTTAAAAGGCAAGGAAGTGTGGCAGATCTGGCTCAAATAAAAAGAAGTTACTGGCAGAGTACTGATCTCGGGGAACCTGTGAAAATCACTGAACAAATCAGACTCAGGAAGCGGAGCGATGGGGAGCGCCCTCAGCAGCGCAGGGTTGTGGCCTTCTTCACTTGGCAGCCTGTCACACTGTGACAGCAACCATCTGTGGGCCGAGGGGTGCGGACATAGAGCAGTGACAGGAGTAACCATCTGTGTGGGCCGAGGGGTGCGGACATAGAGCAGTGACAGGAGCTCGGTGGCTCAGTCCCCAGTTCCTTGGATGAAGCTTCATTTGGCCAGTTGCCAGTAAGAAAGGGCAAGGGTCAGGGTCAGGACCACAGATGCACATCTCCCTAAGTCACCTGAGTCAGCAGGCTGCGGTTCAGCGTTTGGGAAGTCAGTTTGATGGATGTCCCTGAACATCAACGCTCTCCAGTCCCTAAAATCTGTAAGTTTCTCAGATTCTGCCATCCAGAAAGCTCATCCCTGTCTCCTTTGCATCCCCGTAGCCTCGGTCAGCAGGTGGTTAACAGCCCTAATTCTGGAGTCAGAATGCCTAGATTTGAATCCCAGCTCCAGCGTCCACCCGTTCAGCAACTTCAAGCAAGTTGTGCATCCTCTACAGGCCTCGGTTTCCTACTCTGCAGGGAAATAAACTTTTGTTTCAGGGGTGTTGGGCGAGTAAAGGAGCTAAATACGTGTGACCCCTTTAAGCACACCCAAATGCTCGTGACAGTGCCTGGGAAATAGTAAGGGCTCAGTGACCTGTTAACCAGTATTTACAGCATTGTTAGAACTGTGAAGTTCGTTGTAACAATAATAGTGAGCACTGGCATTTCCCCCACTCAGAGTACCATCATTTCCCCATACAGAGGTTCCTGAACTCTCTCGGTTCAAGGTGAGCACCCTTGGCATCTCAGTAATATTTCTCACAGCACATCTAGGCCAAAAGAAAAGCCTAATTTTTTTACGTTATGTCCAAACAATTTAATAAGGATTTATGTCCTACTAACTTGGTAGTCATTTGAAAATATACTGTCCGTACATTAGAAGAGTAACACTTACTCAATCTTAAAGAACTGCAACTGCCCATTCGTTGGGCACCCCGGTGGGGCACGGAAGTAAGTGGAAGAGTCAGATACAGTCATGTAACGGGTAAACAGTCAGAGAGAGGAGGGACACCTCAGATTCGGGACTTGGGGAACACACCCCAGAGGAGGCGGTGGCTAAGCTGAGCCTTGGTGGATAAGGAGATACTGCCCCTGATAAATAGGATGGTTGTCGGGATAATGGGGACTACTGTATACCTGCTTCTTCGCTTTCATTGTTTTATTTAATCCTCACAACAAATCTCTGCAGAAAGTACTATTATCATCGCCATTTGTAGGTAAGAAAATTTGAGGATCAGATTTGCCCGTGGTCACATGGTTCACGAATGGCAGAGCCAACGTCCAAACCCCCCATAGGAATTTGAAAGCCCACGCTCTTTCTGCCATACCCACTTACTCCAAGGCGAGGCTCATTTCATAGGCACAGAGGCAAGAACAGAGGGTTAAGTTTATGCTTCCCTTGAATCAGCACCGGTGGAAGGAAAAGCAATATAAACTTAATAAATTAAAGAGAGAGCAGCTTATTCAGCTGGGGTTACACACAGTGAAATGAGTGATCAGTTAGGATGATTTTAATTAAAGTGGAACATACCAATTAATAAATTAAAGTGCTGGCATACTTGTTAACTCCTTTCATGGTGCCAGCCTTCCAGTTAAAGAACTGAGATGGGACAACATTCCTCTATGCCTTAAACAAGATGATTAAATTCAAGTCTTTTTCTTGTTTCTGATTGGTGTTTTATCTGAGAATAGCACAAGGTTTTGGTACAATCTCTGGAGCGATCATCCCAGGTCCAGTTGTCTTCAATGTGGCTTACGTGGGGCCCCTGGTGGGGTCTGTATGTGACCCTCCATTCAAAATTCTCGGTGGCCCTGCTCTCACCCCGTGGCTGCCTGCCCGTGCTTTCCCATTGCTGAGCCTTGCGCAGACTTCAAGAGTCAATTCCTCTGTGCTAACTTCTTCAACCCCCCCTACCTACTCTGTAGCTGTGACAGACACGGCTTCGTGGCACCCCTTTGCAAATCTGATTAACGTATGTACAACTTTGTGCCTATTCCAGCCATGATCCTGGAAGGGACAGACCCACATGCCATGAGACCCCTCTCAGTCTGACTTCCCCTGACCTAGAGTGAATGGATGCAGGATCAGTAGTCAACCCATTAAGTTAGCACCTGATTTAATGACCAGTAATCTGTGACTTGTGTGGCCTACTTAAATAAATGAGATAAGCCTACTAGATTTCCCAAAGGATTTGAACTATGCCAGAAGATAATATATGCTTGGGAACTATTTTGGCCATGTGCATGCCCAAGAAGTCAGAGGTTCAAGGTCAGTTGGCCAATAATTGGTGGAAGTGTGTTTGATCTAGGCAGTAGCTGTCACATCAGAGAGTCCATGAGACACAACTGGAAAAAGAAATATTTCCTGAAGCAACTTAAAGATCCCTTTTAGGGTCCTATACTCAAGTCCATAAACTTTTGTTTTGTAGATATGGCCTTGGTCTGATCCTCTCTTGCCTATAATATCCCTCATTTTTCATTTTATATCCTCAAGACTTTATTCCTTACTTCATCATGATCGTTAATAATATTTGTTTCCTTTTTTTTTCTTTCTTCCCTTCTTTCCCATGTGAATCTTTAAGTTTTCCTTCTGGTTATTTTGTTCTCCTGTCTTTACATTCATTTGTTTCTTTATTAATGTGAACAGATTCTGCTTTGGGCTCATTTCATCTCCTTCCACCAGCCCAGAGTTTTTCTAAATCTGCTCCGTCCCACGGAGCCCATAAAGCAGTCTGAGAGGTTCCTTACAGTTTTTTTTTTTTTCTGACTATGCATCTATATAGTCAGATCAAATAGTAAAACGAAGATTGTTTTGCTAGAACTCCTAACCTGTTGTAACATATCAATCCATCTTAGCCCTTGCAATGAACTGGATAGTAGCCCCCAAAAGGTATTTCCAACTCTGAACCCACAGTACCAGTGAATGTGACTTTATTTGAAAATAGGGTCTTTGTAGACGTAATTAGGGGTCTTGACACGAGATCATCCTAGATTTACTGCAGACCCTAAATCCAATGACTGGTGTCCTCATGAACGAAAGGGGAAGAGGTGGGACACTCAGACACAGAAATAGGGAAGAAGGGCCTGTGAAGAGCGAGGCGGAGCCTGGAGTGACACTGTGCGGGCCAAGGAGCGCCTGGGGCCCCTGATGCTGGAAGCTCCTTCTCAGATTTCAGAGGACGTGCAGCCCTGGTAACACCTTGGTTTGGGACCAAATTAAAAATCTGGAGTGAGAGCAAGTGTCTTCTGCATGTGAAGTTTCAGACTCTTTTTTTAGTTCCATTTTTTTTTCAAATAATTACCAGTGCCTGACAGTGGTTGAAACCTGTATCTCCAGTTCAGGATGCCTGGGATTGCCAAGTGGCCTTCAGTTTTGCTCGAGTACAGAGTATCTTGTCCCATCCTGGGGAAGCAGTCTTGGGGGATGCCGTGGGACAGAGGTCCCTCCTTGCGGTTTCAGACAAGGGAGTGGCGAGTTCCCCGGGGCCCTGCAGAGGTCCCACCTGCGCGTCCTTCTGGCTCTCTGGAGGCACGTGCTTTGGCGCCTCCTCCGGGGCTGCACGCGCTGCACTGCTGAAGCGGCAGGGGCCCAGGCAGCAGTGTGCATCTTGGGCCATGGTTTCCCTCTTCCAAACATCAAAAGAATTCTCTGGTTCTTTTGTCCAGCCTCAGTCTGCTATTCTAGACTCTTCCTTTCAGGTTGGTTCTCTCCTAGGGGCCCTGTGGTTCCTCTGGCAACTTGTTTGTGTGGGCCCACGTCCCACCAAGTTCTGACATGCTGGTACCTTGCTGAACCCTATTGCTGGAGGATTTCAATTTACTTTCCCAGGACAGGGCCCAGCCCCCGTGTGAATTAGTGGATGAAAACAGATGCCCAAGAGAGGGAGTGGTCACAGCCTCACAGATCTTCCTTACATTTAAAAACCTCAAACTTCTTGGAGTGTTTTACACATGACCAATTCGTAATGCAGGTATTTGAATGTGATAGATCAGGGTGTAGAAGGAGAGAAAGCAAGAGGGAAGTTGTCTCAGATTTGTCAATATTCTATCAGGGTGTTTGTTGCAGGCTGAGCCAACCAACGTCTGCCAAAGATGCACCAAGGGTGACCTGTATCTCAAAGTCTCGCTTTCAGAATTTTGATTTTCATTTTCTGTCTTTTTTAAATTTAGGAAGTAGGGTTTTTTTAATTTGGCGGGGAAACTCATTCTATTCAAACGTTTCTTATATTTTATAGCCATTCAAACTTTTGTTCTAAAGGCTAGGCACAACCCCACCCTCCTTCCCAGCGAAGAGAGTGTTGAACCCTTCTGCGAATGCTCTTCTGAATAAAGAGGTGTGGAGAAGGCTATTTGACTGAAGTATATACTTTTCTATAATTTACTTAAATATTTCACAAGTTGCTGGGTGTCTAGGTTATCCTCACTTTTTTTTTCTCACGTATGCATATTTAGAGCTGGGATAATTAGCTGGAGTAAATTTGACATTTTTTAAAAAAGAAAAACAGCCCTTCCTGGTGTGGCTTAGTGGGTTTGGCACCATCCCATGGACCGAAAAGTTGCCGGTTCGATACCTGGTCAGGGCACACGCCTGGGTTGCAGGCCAGGTGCTGGATGGGCCATATAAAGGCAACTGGTTGGGTTGCGCTGCCTTTCTCTCACGTCGATATTCTCTCCCTCCCCTTCTCCCTCCCTTCCCCTCTCTCTAAAAAATAAATAAAACTTAAAAAAGAAAAACATTAACGCTTATAAAACATAATTAAAATGCATAAATGGTTACAAAATTATGTCTTAGTGAAACAAATTGTCAGTATTAAGAAATAATAAAAATAAATATCGAAGTACTTGGCAATATTTTTAATCTAATCATTGAAATGATTTCATTATTGTGTTGACCTACTTTTTGCTGCAAATGACTTCATCATTTATTTTTCAACAAAATGAACCCATTCATCTATTTAAGATCTAGTCATTAAGTTCCTGGTCGAAAATAAAATATAATGAAAGGTCTCCACACACCCAGAGCTTATGTTTTAGTAGGAGGTGGAAAAAAACCCAACAAGTAAATACAAATACAAAAGTCTCAGATACAGCAGTGGTGTGCAGAAAACACACATGTGCATCTGTAGTACACAGTGACCTATGCTAGATTCACCCAGGAAAGAACAAGTACACCGGGAGTTCATAGTGAAATTGGTGCCAGCCAAGCAACGACCAAGGTGAAGACCACTCCAGGGAGCAGGGACGGCTCATGCGAAAGCTCTGTCATGGGGATGATTTGGGAATGTTTCAGGAAGAGAGTGAGGGGTCAGAGATAGCCTCCAGAATGTGCTAATTCTGTCAGCCAGCAAAGAACGTTGAATTTAATTATAGGCACAATTGAAAGGCACTAGAAGGTTTTAAGCCAAGAAGTGACATGGTGTTACTCATATTTTCAAAAAATCTTTCTAGATGTCAAGTGAAGAATGGAGTGCAGAGGGCAAGAGCAGGAACGAGGGGGAGACCAGTTGGGATGCTATTGTCAGTGTAGGTGGGAGGTGTTACAGAAGAGATGGGGAGAAATGGGTGAATTTGGGGTATGCATTGGATGCTAAATGAATGACTTGTTTATAGAATGCAAGTGAAGGATGTAGGGGGAAAAACAATCAAGGATAGTCAATGGAACTACTGAGAAGAATAGTTATTTTGTCTGCTAATTATTTTTGGGAAAAAAGCATGTTTGGGGATCTATTACAATACCAAGCATATTGTAGATTTTTTCCAGTAATAATAATAATAATAATGATAGTACCTTCCATTTATTGGCTGCCTGCAATGTGCTGGTCACTGTTTTCCTAACTGTGTGCGTAGAGGGTACAGAGATTAAATTAAACTGTATTCCTTTCATCTCACTAAGTTACAAAATGACCCATGTTTTCCATATGGCCTTTGCCCCTCTGAGGATTGCATTGCCAAGGAAACAGATTGTTAAGCAGAGGCTCTGTAGCTAAATCCTATTAAACATGGAATAATTCAGAGAAAACACACAAAGCCACCAGTGCTTAGGTTTGGAATATTGGCTCCAAATATCCCCTTCTTAATGCCTAACTATACGTAATAAGGTTCAATGTTTAAATGCCTGTCTAATTCCACCCGGAGTTCTGCACTTGTACATTCCTGCCCCAAATCCCCACTCTGAATGTCAGAGTTTTTAATTAATCTCCCCAAATGGTATTTTCGCATAATGAACTCTCTGCATGCTGCTAGCTTCAAACAGTAGACAAATAGGCAATTCTTTTCTCTCCCTTGGTCAGATTTTTCCTTTGTAAAACATTATGCAAAACTGCTTAAATACCTGTATATGTTCAAATATGGCTGGAGAAACCCCAGATTAGAGACCAACTAGTTCCAATCTGCTTTACACATAAGGAGCCTGAGGTTCAGGAAGATCAATTCATGTCTCCAAGGTCACGTATATATTAATGGGCAGGGGCAGGGCCGATGCCCACTTACCCTGGTTGGTGATCCAATAGTATCTTTATTTGTTTCAAGGTTGTTCCTGATACCTCCTCTCTTCTAAAACTTGTCCTGACTACTCCTTTAGTATAAATTCTTCGCTTCCTACCCTGTTGCACCTCCATGCTTTGCACTCCAGCCTGATCCTTCCTGCTCATTCCTGTCTTCCCCTGCCCACTCCTCAAATGCAGCTTCTTCCTCCAAGTCCAACTTCTGATGTTATCACTCACTCCCATCACAATTTCTCTGGCTCATCCACCTCCTTAGAAGATCAATGCATTTACACATCAAATATGTTTTGCATAAATGCGGTTTTTTCAGTCTAGTGCACATGGGTTTTGCAATAAGGCTGTCCTCACTTGACCATGTCATTTTATTAAAAAAAAAAAAGACCCAGTGGAGTGAGAAAAAGTATGATTGGAATCAGTGTATACCGTATAGATAAATTATTCTTATTTAGAAAACTTAACTGCTAGGCTTATTGCGTGTGGAAGGTAAATCCTGGTGGGCATGAGAGCCGAGGAGTTAAATAGAGGCAACCCTTCTGCAAATAAGCAGCTACCACTTTGGTAGTGCAAGCAAACAGTGAAGAGAAAGACAGCGGCAAGCATCACTGAGGAATACAGCATCAGCCTGGAACCTGATTTGGCAGGACTGCACAGAAATTTTTAAGAACAAAAAAACCAACATTCAAATTTTGTTTTGCTCCCTCATGTTACAATGTAAGTTCACCTCTATGACACCCCGACGTCCAACCATTCATGCAAAAGGCAGTCTTGGAGAAACAAGAAGCAGGTTCTGTCCTGGATTTGGGTTAACACTTGGGTTAAGGGGTGGGGGAGATCTCAAAATACAGAATGCAGAACTGAGATTCATTGAAGCCTAGAGATTAAACCAGAAGTGATTAGAAGAAATGTAAGCCCTTAAGGGTTTGAATAAATTCTGGGAGAAAACTGAGCTTTGCCCTGGAGTTAAAATGGGATTCAAGTCCAGTTATTCTAGATGTGAATGGGGCATGGGCCCCAAACACCTGACAGGCACTGGGGTCAGAAAAGTGAACAGGGTCTAATTCCTGTCCCCTAGGAGTTCATCAAGACAACTGGGTACAGAAATAACTAGGTCACAGGGCAAAAAGTGGTTAAAGACAGGAGCTGCTCATGCATGTCTGCTCTGGGTAGAGCACTCTATACTCTTCATACAGTGAATGGGAGATGACTAGCAACAAGGTCGGCCACCTGAGGGTGACATTTGTCATGCAGACTGGTGGGAAGAGCCCAAATTTTTCCTCCGTCCACCAAATTGGCTATTTGATTAAAAATAGCTGCCTTTTCACTTATTTAGTTTTCTTCTTTCACTTAATACCTATGTATTGGCCATCTACTTTTTTGCCAAGCACTGCAGTAAGTGCCTAGGGCACACTGATGGACCACAGTGGAGATGTGATCCCTCCACTGTAGAGTTCAGAGTCTAGAGGAGGAGAGGAGGTCAACCCAAGAGTCAGACAAAAGGATGTACTATTGTGACAGTGATGGGGGGTACGAAGGAGGGGTACACGGCAACGAGAACTTACATATAACCAGGGGAACTGACCTAATTCAGATGCCCGAGGAGGCTTCCCTGAGAAGCTCAGATCTGAATGAAGAATAAGAGTTAACAACAGGCAAAGGTAAGTGGGGAATTATCCCAGATTGAGGGATCAGCTTGTGCAAAAGTCCTGTGACATCCACGAACTGAACCAAGGCCAGCGTTGTGGGGGTGGGGTGCACAGGGAGGGGGCATGAGGCTCAGCACACAGCCAGAGGGAGAGACAGGAGCCAGAACACAGAGCTGACAGTCTCCATTACTCCTTCACATGATAACAATGGGAAGTCATCAAGGTGTCTCAAGGAAAATGTGATCTTATTTAAACATTGAAAAAGTAACTATAGCTGTAGAGGAAAATGGCGCAGGGCAATGGTTACCAGAGAGATATTTTGCAGACATCTGTGATGGCTTATACTAAGTTCATGTCAATACAGATAGGAAGAACTAGATGACAGATATTCAGAAGATACATTTAATAAAGTTTGGTGATAGTTTTGATATAAGAGTATCTTAGTTTAGTTTTCCCTAAAAACAAACTCTGAGACAAAGATGCAAGTGATGTATTGGAAGGCAGCTTCTAGAGGGTGAGGTATTAAGCCATAGCAGGCAATTGAAGCTTAGTTCATTCTGGGAGCCAGTGGAGAGTTATGCCTTAGAATTATCCCAGCTGAGGGCAAAGAAGCTGTGTTACTGATATACCAAATTCCAATAGTCGTTGGTTAAGGACTGATATGGGGGCGCTTCTAACCTTCCAAGTATGGACTTAGAAAAATTCTTCAGGAGCAGAGATGGAACAATTGGCTATTGAAAGTGGAATGGAGTGCGATGCAATGATAGGACCTAAGGGACATGGGTGGGCACCGACTATGTCTGGTATGGAGGGTGAAGGTGAGTGTTAAGGACAACTCGGGTTTCTGGGTTGAACTGTTGAAATCAGAAACATTGGGAAATGTTGCACTTGAGATAATGCCAGGCCCTGGGAATGCCAGCAAGGTACAATCCCTGCCCTCAGGGAACTCACAGTCTAGCAATTAAACTATTGGCTTGGCCAAAAAGTCCGTTTAGCTTTTTCCATAAAATAAAAGACACATTTTTCATTTTCACCAATAACTTTATTGGTTTGCATATATTGAATCTGTTGACTATCTCCCATGTGGTATAACGTTGATTGCTCTCAATTAATGTCTTGATATGATAGAGCATCATTCAGTGAAAAATCTCCAGCATGAAACTTTGCAAACCTTTTTTGACATGTTCAATCAGACACTGCACCTTCTCCATACACTACACAAGTTTTTTGACTTTCAGTTGCATTTTAACCTTTCTTGAAATAATAAAGCATAATAGACCAAAAATATTGCTTATTTTCTTCCATCTTCAATAGTTAAAGGACTACAGAAAAATCTACCAATTTTGGTAAGTTTTTTAAATGCACACTGATAGGACAGCTGTCACACAACACTCTAACAAAATTGTTTCGAAGGAAGTTAAAGATAACTAAGCACCACTAGAGCCATCATACAGAAAAAAAACAATGAGCTTTTTGGCCAGCCCAGTAGTGAGCGAAAACACCCAAGGGTGCTCTCCATGAAGCAGGCAGGTGGACTCTGGTGCTGCTTGTTCCTAAACTTGAAGGAACTCCCAAGGGAGTCAACCCAATTAACTGAGCTTGGGCTGAGTGCCAGTTCCTGGACGGTCAGCAGTGAACCGTTTCCATCTTAATCCTGACACAGAGGGGAAAGAGCTGTTCCTCAAATGAAACCAAGGGCAGGTCCTTTCATGGATGATGAGTAGATTTTGAAAACCTTCCCTCTTTCCACATTGATCAGGCAACTCTTTTCCCCATGGCCTCCTCTTTCAACAACTCCTACTGGAAATAGGTGGGTCCAAAAAGGCCGCCCCCACAAAAAAACAGATGGAATGAACAAATATGTGCATTTCCAGAGTTCTCTCACACTGCGTATGTTTAATTGTCCTTACAATGCTATGTGCAAGACTAGAGCAGTTGTACTAGTGAGTAAGATGACTTGGTGGCATGCGACGCTTGCCTAAGAACACTAGGCCACTTAAGTGAAGATCAGCACAGCAGAACCTGTACACACACCCATTCCACCTCCGTCGAATTTCCCACAAGAGACAAAGAGGAGAGAAAGCAGGTGCATTACTGTAGGGCTCTGCAGTAGCTACCTTTCTGATTGGCCCAGCATGTTTTCCTACGTCCCTTGGCCACAGGTCATTAGAGAAATTCCTGGCTATATGTGTCCATAAAATTATTTTTGCCTAAGCTAGTCTGAATTGGCTTTCTGTCTCTAACAACCAAAGGGACATTAACTCCAAGTGCATTAACTATCACCATCTTTGACATTCCCCAGTCACTCCTGTTGATGTTCCCATCG
Organism: Tonatia bakeri; assembly: GCA_004024845.1. Classification (NCBI taxonomy): domain Eukaryota; kingdom Metazoa; phylum Chordata; class Mammalia; order Chiroptera; family Phyllostomidae; genus Tonatia; species Tonatia bakeri. Next base: position 36,974 of record PVIA01009528.1, read on the forward strand.
AGGTTCCCGTCAGAGATCCTAGTGCTATTTTTCCTTCTCCGGCACCAGCATTTTAAAGAACATTATGTAAACAGGGGAAATACAATACTAGGCAATATTAAGTTCAGAAGACCCTTAGGAGTAGCACTAAGAACAAAAAACACTAAGCAGATGACGAAGTGGAAATAGACTGTCAAAGAATTCTATCCTCTCTTCTCTGTACTCCTGGCAATCTGATAAAATTCATTAGCTTTGCCTTCCAGCTAATAACCCATCAGGAGATCAGCTCTGACGAACGTGTTCATTAAGGCCGTCAGTGTTGGTAGGGCATGCAGCACTTAAATTAATGCTTATGCTCTGCTGGCTGGGGGGAAATAAAGTTGTGTTTCTAGGGCCAAATTCATTAAATGAGTTCTCTTGGCTGTAAGAACTCAGACCCCAGGGATAGCTAAAAATAAACAAATTAGATTATCTTGATCTACTCACATCTTGCAGTTAATTTTTTCTGTACTATAAAAGTTCCCTTCTCTAGCTCTGCAGTTGAATCTTGACTATATTAATGAGAAATGAACCATGCTGTCTATTATTTATTTCTCAAATTATCCTCAGTTATACTCCAAAGTTTGATCAATAAGCACTAAATCACTGAGGGGCCAACATGTTTAAAAAGCAACACCAAAATACTTGGATTATGGAATCCTGCAGTCAGGTTTAAAGCCCAAAGGCAAGAATCCATCCCCTCCCACCAGCCCTTTCCCCAAACAGATCTCTCCAAAGAGGATGCTCATAAACACATTGCCTGTAGCTGCTCTGGTTCCACCTTGGTTGAGGTGAGAATTGCCATAGAGACCTGTGACCTGTAAAATATTTACTCTTGACCCTTTCTAGAAAAGATTTGTTGAACCCTGACCTAAGTGCTTTTCCAGCATTTCCCCATTGGTAGGTTGATGCTATTTCCATTCCCACTCTGCAGATAAAGAAATAGAGACCCACGGAGGATTAAATAACGTCTCCAAGTAAAGCTGGGGCTCAATTCATTTCTAATGGTAAATCCTATGATAACTGGTAAAAGTTCATTCTCCTTAATGAATCCATAATGCTGCCTCCTGAATGCCTACAGTATGACTCCTTCCTCACAACTAGCACCCTCTAAAATCTACAGAGTCTGCTGCCCAGGCAAGAAAGGCAGCCATGGGGACTGGGATAGGAGCCCCTAAAAGGTTAATTGAGGGGGTGGGTGCAGGAGGAGTTAGAGGAAAGGACCTTCTGTATCATGCCATTACATAAATGTCAGCCAGCAGTCAAAGAAGTCACCACAAAATTAAAAATTGCGCAAAGTTACTCTCTCGCCTCTCCTCCTAACCTCTGATGTTTCTGAAATTTTTTTTTAAATTCAAGGATTTTCCTGTATGTTCCATGTCACAGAACAACATAACACAACACAACACACACATGCACACACAAACCTGGCTAATACAGGCCTTGCCATTCAGAGCTTGTCTGAACTCTGTGGCAACTACGTATCTTAGGTCATCCTGTTCCATCTAGGACCATAAAGGCAGGAACACGTGAAGACCAATGACAGATAGCTAGGCTGTTTGAAGGCATCTGTCTTTTTCATGACAGCCTGAGAGTCACGGGAGCTTTACGGAGATTGGTTCTGATCTTCCGCACCACCTGCAGCGCCAGTATAACCATGCCCGTGGCGGGTGAGGAGACCCACCAGAGCTGCCGACCTGCTGGGGGTAAAGGGCTCGGCCTCCCTCGGTGGTCTCCTGCTGTTCGGCTCCTGACGCCACTGCTGTTCACTCTAGTTCTGAACCTGCACTTTCTCCTCCCGTTTCACCCCCGTTCCTGCCCCCAGGACTTACTGCATGTCCTTGGCTTTGTTGATCAAACTCCCGGTGAGCCTTTCCCAGTCTACTTCCTTCTCCACCCACCAGGCAGAGGGGGGTGCCTTTTGCTTCTCCACCTCTCAGCCCCACGCTCTACAGAGGGCCCTCTCTGCCCACTGAGCATTCGGACTGTCACTTTACCTAAAAGGATGCCCTGGCACAAGCTCTCATCCCTTCTCAGCCTGGGTTATAGCAAGTCCAATTCAATCCTGGTGACATAAGCCTGTTTCATGGGGGGATTTGAATATGTCCACTGAGGTGGACTCCAGACATTACAGAAAATCAGAAAATCACTTGATCTCTCTGCAAAGCGCCATAGCACATATATAGTATTGATGATCAAGAAAAGATAATGGAGGAAAGTAGTGGAAAAAAACACTTATTTTGGAGTGACATAATTCTGGCACCACCTCGCCTGACCCCATGCTGAAGAAGCATGCAGATGCCACTCCCTGGGGTCACTGGAGATGATGGAGAGCATAAAAGTGGGCAGCCTCCAGACTCCTGACCAGGCCAGACCCTGCGTGACCTCTGGCGTCCTCCACCTCTTCCAGGGCTATCGCTGCACAGAGTGCTGTCCCTCAGGCCTGTGTCTCTAAAACGATGTACCCACAGCTGCCTCTCTAACTCTTCACTCTAATCAGTCCGCTCATGTCCACCCCACTGCTCTCTCGTCCAAAGCCAGGTTCCGGGGCAAGCAACATGGTCCTCACTCGGGAGCTTGTGAGAAACACAGAGTCTCAGACCCTTCCCAGACCTTGGGGACTGGAGCCTGCACCTCAAACACGCTGCCAGTGATTGGTGTGCGTACTGAAGTTCAAGAAGCACTGCTGGTTCACTCATCTCCAGTGATCACCATCGGCAACGTCTGCTCCCTGACACATGCTATCTGGTGTATTAGATTTAATTATCACATATTTAGTGACTCAAAACCACACAAGTTTATTCTGTTGAAATTCTGGAGGCCAGAAGTCCAAAGACAGTTTCCTGGGTTGAGACCAAAGTGTTGGCAGGGCCCCGCTGCCTCCTGCCTCCAGAGACTCTGAGGGAAAGGCTGTTCTATTGCTTTTTGCAGCTTTTAGAACAGCAGTCCTTGGCTGTGGCTGTCTTCTCCATCTTCAAGACGAGCAGTGTCGTCTGTCGCTTTCGTCTCCACACTTTGGGTCCCTCCCTCTGCTGCTCCTATAAGGACACTTGTGATTACATTTAAGACCCAGCATACAATCCAGAATTCTCTCTGGCTTCCAATTTGAAGATTCTTAACTTAGTCACATATGCAGTTTCTTTTGCCATATATGGTAATATTGACAGGTTTCAGGGGTTCGGATGTGTGTATTTTGGGGGGGCATCATACAGCCTACCATACTTGGATCTCTAGTCTGGCACTTAGCTCTTTAATAAAGGTTGGCTGACATTTTTATTTATTTAGTGGATGTCATAATTAGTATATGCCCACCCAGAGATACCTTTATGGAGACAGGAGACTGAATAAATGGACTGTAATTTGTCATAATTGTTTACGAACATATCCCTCAGGTTCATATGTTTTCAATGGAAAAAGTAATTAACCTTGAATGGTTCACAAAAGAGGTGAACTGAGTCCTGGAAAATGAATGTAAATTCAGTAGGTGATGGAGATGGGAGCGACATTCCAAGCGAGGGGGAGGCACGGGAATAGCACAGAGACACAAAAACAAAGCCTAGTCAAGAGACTGAATAGGGGAAAATCGAGGGCACATATGAAGCCAGGAGCTCAGAGGAGGAAGTAAAGGGAGTCAGTAAGGGTCACATCAGGAAAGGTTTGAACGTCTCGTTGAGGAAATCCACGTCCATCCTGTAAGTAACAGCCACCATTGAAAGGTCAGAATCAGGAGATCGACAAGGTCAGAGCATGGTAGACGAAAGGTCACCCTGGAGACAGTGTGGCGGTCATGTTGCAAAAGGTGGGCACAACTGAATTAACTTTTCAGTTCATGGTAGGCATGTAATTAATATCTGCCCAATGTCTCTCCCACGTCCCATCATGCTTGAACTGCTGTAGGAAAAAAGACCCTGAGTAACAAGATGTTCTGTTCTAAGCAGCTGCCACTCTGATCTGAGCTGGGGACACAGCTAGCTGCTCAGTAGCAATCAGCATGCCAGTCGCTGTTTCAATCCTTTTTAACTGGAGAGGGGAAGCCAGGTATTAAATGGCGAGAGAACTCTTGGCACAGCATGCCTGGAAGGCACCTTGATTCCTTCAAGACCAGCTCCGTCTGCTCGCTGCTGGGTGATCAGGTTCAGACGGTTTGGCTGGTCTCAATCATCTGCCTTTTGAATGGACATCTCCGGGCGGTTCTGAGGTCAGCAGGATTAAGGAGCTCTGGCCCAGCCACCTGAGCTGTCCTTTGGTTGTCTGGTCAGTGGACCATCTGATTCAACATAGACAGATAGCCAAGGATTTTCTTGGCTTCATCTGGAGAGGAAGATGATGAAGATGATGATGATAACAATGGCCATTTGATCACTTACCATATGGCTAGCACTTGCTTTATCTCATTTGCTTATAATCTTTATAACAGTGTTTTTATTTTTTATTTATTTTTTATTTTTTAATCTTTATTGCATTTTTTCCATTACCATTTAGTCCCCTTATACCTCATCCCTGCAGCAATCACCACACTGTTGTCCATGTCCAGGAGTCCTTTTTCCTTTCTGCTCAATCCCTCTATCCGCTAGCCTCCCCCACCTACCCAGCTGTCATCCTGCTCTCCATCTCTGAGTCTCTGAGTCTGTCTCCATTTCCCTTATTAGTTCAGTTTGTTCATTAGGTTCCACATATGAATGAAATCATATGGTATTTGTCTTTCTCTGCCTGGCTTATTTCACTTGGCATAATGTTCTCCAGGTCCATCCATATTGTTGCAAAGGGTAAAATTTTGTTTTTTATGGCTGAGTAGTATTCCATTATTTAAATGTCCTGTAGTTGTTTTATCAACAGTGTTTTTAATACTGTTAAATATCACTCACACCGAGAGATTCATTTTCTATTGCAATGCATTATGCTCATAAATGCTTGTAACAAACATTCCACCAAACCACCCTGTGTGTAAGGCACTATGGCATTTTCTATTCCATTCTGCTCTATTTTATTTAAATGTTGGTCATCGTGCACTAAACTGACTTAGTGATCTACAGTTCAGGGGTAAGAGGTGAGTGTGGTTGTCCCTATCATCCTAGCAAAATAATCAAGGGTGGGACACATCCAGCCCTGCGCTCAAGGCCACACGAAGCCCAGGCTGCTGCAAACACCACGCTCTTCCCACCCTGTTGTCTCTCATCCCACACCAAGGTCTCTGCTATTGGGACAAATGCCTCAGCAGAGAAGTGATGACAGCAATCACAGCAGTAACGTAAAAAATCATAACAGCTGACACCTTTTACGCCCTGATGCCATGGTAGCTATCATGCTAAGTGGAAGCGCTGCATGCTTACCTGATTTAAATGGCGGACAGACAGCAGCAGAGACCCCACACGGTGACTGCAATGGAACGTGCTGAACTGAGAGCGGGAAGTTTGCATTTCCCTGGCGGGACCCGTGGACGCCAGCGAACAACCTCGTCCCTCCTATTTGTTGTATTCAGTCACAGGCACCGCAGCCCTTCGTGAACTGCGCAAATGTCAGCCTTGTTTACCATTCCCGAAAGGCCCACTTTGCAAAGAGGCTGGAAAATGTGAAGCCTTCAGCCTTGTCTTTTCGTCAAAGAGGCAGATATGAAAGTCCTGGTGTTCCCTGCTTCAGAAAAAAGGACCTGACACCACAGGGCATTTTGCAGTCGCCCCACCCTCTGAAAAAGAAACAAAACTTGTTACTTTCCAACAAAGGTAACACAGTGGTGTCCTGGCTAACATATACCCTTCAAGCAGGGACTTGTCCCTCCCAGGGCCAGCTGGGATGTCAGCCCCTTCACTGTGGTGCCTCACAGGCCCTAATGATAAAATCCACGGGCTGCAGTGTTGGCCTTCAGTGTTGGCTGTAACGTGTGGCAGCACGTAGAATGCAGTACGTTTGGGCATGTCACTAATCTCCACATCTCTGCTTCCATGTCTGTAAGCTGAGGAAAGGGTGGTATCTTCCCTGTGGTATAGTTGTGAGGGCAGGCACGTTAATAGGACATATGTGGTAACACCACTGGTACCCGAGGCTCAGTTTCCCCAGCTCAGGACTGTCGTGAGGGTTGCAGGACGGGCTGTGTGTGAGTTCCCTAGGGCTGCTCATGGCAGTATGAATGGCTCAGTATTTGTTATCCCGGTTCTTGGCTGGGGAAAAAGGAACCCTCATTCTTTCTGGCTTTTTCTTAGGAGTTCTATCTGTGTCAAATGATTTGTTTTGCATATAGGAGGCTCTAGGTTAGTATTTGTGAAAAATGGAACACCATTTCAGGAGCAGGTTAACCAAGATTCTAGAGGGGTGAGGGGCCCAGGCCAGACCAAATCTCCTAAAGGAGGTTCCAGGAGAGGAGAAGATGCCACAGGAAGTCAACCTGCTGCTGGTAAGGAGTGTCCTAGAGGCATGAGGGCAGAGTGCTACAGCCAAGGTTAGATAGGTTAAGCCTCACCTCAGGTCTCCCTGAATTCATTCACTCAAGCATGCATGCACTAGTAAATGAGACCTCTTTTCTTTCTCTGAGATTACTAAACCCAAGGAAAATTTCATCTTTATCACCACACTCTGAAACATCAACTTGGCCAGCCTCAAAGGCCTTCACTCCAGCCTTCCAAAACACCAGAGTCGCGAGGGCTGCCCACTCACCAGACAGAAGGCAGAGCAACACGCAGGGCCAAACTGACGCAGCGTCTCCTCCCACACTACACGACTGCGCCCACCGTCCTGTGGGGAACACCGGGCACAAGGCAGGGCTCCTGCACTCAGTCCCCGCTCTTCTCGCCCCTGCTGTGCACCCAGGGGTAAGTCACTTGACCTCTCTGGGCGGAGGCTGGTATGCATGCTTGTTAATTTGTAAGCATGACACAGCTGTGGCGAAGAAGGGGAAAAAGGAAAAATAACATCCTCATGAGTGACTAGTGTTATTTAATGTCATAGCAATGTGCCCAAGGATTAACTTTTCGTAGGTGTGCATCCCACAGTTTGGGAAAACCTGCGGTAAGGTAAGCCACTGCAGGGGCAGGACTAGGTCAGGAGAGGAAGGCACTTACCTCAAGACGCAAAGTTTAAATGGATGACAAAAAAGTGATTTTATGTTTGATTTCTAGAAATCAAAATGAATGAGAAAATTCATGGTAACTGGAACATCAATATTTTCACAAAGACAGGGTCCACCGCTGTGTTTGCACCACTCAGTCTCACCTGCCTCATCCTAATCCGGGACGGTAGGTATTGTCTGGGCTTGGTGGGTGTGGTAGTACCAGCACTTTCCACATCCAGACAGCACTCTTGAATTCCAAAAACGTTATGAGCATCCTATTTGAACTTCCTAGCCCATCCAGGAAGGAGTCAGGGAAAGGAGAGTCATTCCTGTTTCCCAGTCCCAGAGCAGCCGTTTTAATCAGAGAGACCTGGTTTCACATCCTGTAACTGCCTCTTAAGAGCATGTCATCAGCAAACTCAGATTTACCTTTTTGGAGCCTCCAGGCAGTCATGTGCCCCATTGTCTCCTGTGCTCTCCCACCACGTAGAGCCCTCTCTGCCCCTCTGGAGGGTCAGCCCTAGAGAGAGAACATCTCTTTCTTTTAGACTTGCCGTCTCCTATTAAACACACTCCTTCACTGTAAGAAGCTTTTGGTTGACTTATTTTCTTTCTCATGCATGAGAGGAGCTGAGGGTCTAAACAATCATTTCTCACCATATGCACAGAGAAGCAAAAAAGGGGGAGAGGAAAAAATCACGTTTCCAGAGAGAAGCAAAGAGAAAATACTACGCTGCCCCAGAGACAGAGAAAGGGGCCGTCTAGATTCTGGACTCCCTGCTGTTCAGCAACCACGGCTGCCCATGGTGTCCTTCCAAACACTGCCTCGCTTTTTATTTAAGGTCGTTGTCAAAGGTTTTCACTTACTTTTAAGAAGCTTGTTCTAGCGAAAAAGCCGAGGCCACTTTCATAGTCAGCGGCATTAATCAACCCAGCTCTCTTCTTGGAGTTTTTACGGCTCAGCGTCCCCTCCTTTTTGGAGTGAAGGTGCCCCTCTCCCAACCAAGAGGTGAAATTGAATTACGTCATTTGTAAAACATGCCACACAAATATCCATTACTGCTTCAGCTGTTTATTCAAAAGCACTCCTGGATGTTTACAGATTTACTTGTACAGACTCTAAAGCACACAGTATTTTGGACTGCTTTGTGCTTCCTGAGCTTTGAATGGAGTGACAAAACACGCCGGAGTATATTTCTTTAACTCTCTGAAAAACTGTGACTCATGAATTTATTGTGGGGTCAGGTATTACTCTTTGGAGAGGATGGTCTGGGGATTTGTGAGTCAGACGTAGGGTATAAATCCCAGCTTTGCCACTTATTTACTGTTTGGTGTTGGGCAAGAAATTTAGCCTTTCTGGATCTTATAAACTTGAAATTTATAACCTGGGAATAATGTCTTCCTGGCAGGAGTTCTGGAAGAATAAAATAAGATAGTGGATAAGAAGGAGAAATGAACTGAGCCCCATAGACAGGGCGTAAGAAATGTCACATGTGTTTCTCTGAATAAAATTTGACCTACTAACAGCCTTCTACATTCCAGCAACAAACAAGAAAGTAAATACAGAGGAAAAATCTGTGTGATCCCTCACTCCGCTGGGATGACAGAAACACAATAATCGGACTCCCTCCAATTTGTGCAAGCCGCAGGGGATTCCAAAGGGCAGAGCACTCCCTCAAGCGGCTCCTGGTCCTCACGGATGTGCTCCTGAGGAGAATTTCTTTATTGCAGCCATGATGCAAAGTGAGTGCTGGGCTTCGCTGAGGTCAAGGGTCCTGGTACCTGGAGCTCAGCCTCCTCATGAGCCTCCTCCCCATAGCCACTTCCTCTGATGCCTGCCGCCTCTCTAGTGCACAGTGAGGGAAGTGGGTTGAGGGTCCCAATCACTCACGCCACCCCCAGCCTCCTCTCAGTCTTGGGAAATGTCCTCGACCCCTATCTGTCAGCTGCCTGCTTCTGCCTCCACGATCTCCCAAACCCAGAACTCTCTCCTTCCCTTGGGGACATTTCAACCCATGCAAAACGCACAGGCCAGAGATGTGTTTTATTCTATTTTAAAAATTAAATTAGCTGTCAAGAGTTAAAAGCTGGGTAAGAATAAACATTAGTACTTTCACACAATGGATCACTCAGCAACTAAGAAGAAATAAGAAAGATCTCTCTGAACTGACTGTAGAATGATTTCCAGGAGACACTGTTAAGTAAAAGGAGGAAAGTGCAACAAACGCACATATAAAATGCTGCCTTTTGTGCTAGAAGAGGAAAAAGAAAATGTAGGTATACGCACACTAATCTTTTCAAAAACAAACACAAACGATACACCAGAAAACAATGAACTTGGGGTAAGTGGACAAACAGGGTGGAGGGAGGCAGAGGGGAGTCACAGTTTTCTGAGTAGACCATTTTTGCATAGTGTTGACTTTTTCGTAATAGGATTAACATGCTCTATCCTGTGTCCTCCATTGGCACCAGCTCTCCCAGCAACTGAGACGGGACTTTCTAATCGTTTGAGGTCATGCCTTAGCACCACCTATTTTGCAATTAGAAAGTAAAAAATTACTGTACTTTTATCCTTAATAAATTCTCTCTATTCCTTCCCTTCAACGTCCTTGGTATTTCTTCTCCCCCTGGGGTGAAGGGAGTCCCACTTCTCATTCATTCACTGAGTTACTTCTGCGTAGGCTCACTGGGAATGAAGATGCAGGTTCATCTTGGATTCCACCCATGAAGCATTTACCAGGCTGTGGGCTCCATGCTGCCACGCGTTACCTTTCCTCCGTGCTGTCCAGAGTCTGCCTCTTTCTCCTCCTCGTGTCCTGTTACCAAATACTGTCTCTTGCTCTAGACTTGGTACACAGTTTGTTCCCAAACAAGGGTCTAGGGGAGTGATTCCACCCCAAGTATAGATATTGTTGGATGTTTAAAGTCAGATAGCCTAAACTCTTGTCTTCCCCCCTCCCCCCTCTACCCCCTCCCTCCCTCCCTCCCTTTCCTGAAAAGAGTATTGACCACTCAAAGCTGATTTGAGCACTGGACCCTGGGGAATGAGAAGCAGGGGTGGAAGAGCCCTCCAGGAGATCCTTCGGGACCTGGGCAATAGCTGCTGTGGTGAACGTGTCTGGGTTTGGGGACCAGCGACGTGGGGCGAACCCAGCTTTTCCACTTTCTAGTGGTGCGCACCTCACTTTCTTGTATATAAAAATAAAATAAAGATAAAAGTGTACTTTCTACCTCACAGGATATTATGTCAATTAATGAAATGATGTATATCAAAACATCATACACCATGTAGCTATTCGCTCATTAAAAACTATTTCTTCCTTCTCCCATCCATAGAGACAAAAGGGCAGATGTGTGCTGGATATTTTTTCTTAAAACAAGGTCATTTAAAAATGTTTAAGTATAAAAGCAATATATAAATGGTATAAAAATTAGAGAGCACAGACATGCACAAAGAATAATTCAGGATATTCATAAAGTCATCCACCAGAAATAAACCACCATTAAGACCTTCCCTGGTATCTTCAGAGCTGAACATTAAGTACATACGCACACGTGTAGGGACCACTTACTGGGTGCTTTTTCAGCGTGCTTAAAATATCCTTGCGTTGACAACGTTTGCAAAGGTCCCACGGTTTTCAGCTGTATGGTTATGAAAAACAAATCTCTTGTCCTGTCTCCTGTTGTTAGAACTTTAGATTTAGAATATCATAATTAATGCTGCAGTGAAAATGCTTGGACCTGAAATATTTGCGTGTCTTTATTTCTTTAATATATCTTTCTAAAAAAGGAGCTGCTGAGTCAAAAGTTGATATTTCATGAAGGCTTTTGTTTTGCACACAGAAATTCCCCTCTCGAAGGTCTCTTCCGAAAGCACTTCAGGCAGAGCCTTTGCCTGGCCCTTAGCCACACTGAACCACGGCGTTCAGAGACACACAGACGCACACACACTCTCACACATGTTTTTCAAATTGACTTGCATGGTAAAGGAGTCAGTATTTAGATTTGTATTTATTTGAGCCTATATTTTCAGACACTCTTTGCTCACCATGTGGAACATTCTAGAATAAATTGCTGCCCTGTTCCTTGGGCCTTTTCCAGGAGTAGGGTTGGTCTCCTCACCTGAGCTGTGTCTATCTGAAAATGACTTTTACTTCTGAGCATATGCCTCCCCACGAAATCCCAAGTTAATACCCAGATATCCAACATTACAGATGGAAAAGTCTTAAAAGGTTTATGTAGCCCACCTGTTTCCAAAACTCTTCTTATGGGAATAATTTGATTTCTTATATAATTAGAGAAAAATTGGTAAAGTCAATTTACCTAGAAGCCTAAAATTTTTTATTAAAAATAATAAAACCTTCATTAAACTCTAGTGTGTTTAGTGAAGTCAGTAAGAGCTTCTGCTTAAAAGGCCTTGATTAATAGATTTCCTTTGAGTTTTATTTCTAGGGCAAGAGCGGTGGAAAGCCAAGTTCCCCTTGCATGTTTCCCTGGCACTTCCTGAATACTTCCTGTAGAACATTCGGTTTGCTCACAAACACCTTGGGCTTTCGTGGTCTTACACCCACATGTTCTTTCTTCAAACCATAGCTGGAGGTCTCGGGGCTTCAAAATACCTTTGCTCGTCCCCTTTCCTCATACCAAGTGGAACTCTTTCCTGCTCTGCTCTAAAAATTGCACTTCTCTCCTCATTCCTATTAACTCAGTGCTCTACCTACTCGTGTTCAGGAGCTGAAGACCTACTATGAACTGTGTCCTCGCCTCCCCTGCCCCCTCCCTCTCCTCCTTTAAGCGTGGACTCCAGGCCTGTCCTTACTCTTCAGTGAACAAGTGAGGAGCGCCCCTCGCCTTCTAGGATAAGCTAGAGTCACAGGCCTGCAGAGACAAGACTACACTGATCTTAGGTACTGAGTGCCTTCCATTTCCCTATTTTTGGAACTTTAAAACATATTTTTTAGTTGAACACCTCAATAACTTTTGGGGATATTTTCAGTAGGCTGTAACCAACCCACCAAACTTTTCCTTTACTCCTTTAACTGTGATACCCTAATGAGAAAAGAAAAAGGAAGGACCGTAGTGGGCTTTAATCACGTTTTTTTTTTGGCTGCCCAGCATCTCAATCTCCTTCCTATGTCTGGGGGTGCCTCCCCTGGAACCTGAGTCCCACTCTAGAACCTGATGACACAGATGTTTGTTTTGCCAGTTAGGATGCAGGTGCACGGTCCAAGCCCTGGCCATCAGATTCATACCCGGCCTGGGCTTTGCAGCAAGGGAGCAGCGAATTGATTCTGATGATGGGTGGCTGGAGCAGAGGCTGCAGGTCAGGATGTTAGGAACAGGAGGGCAGTGAAACAGCAAGGTGACCCGTGGTTGGCTCTAGGTGGCGGAGGCATGAGTAAAAGTGTCCCATGTTTACCAGAAATGGTTGCAGCAGTGTCCTCACCTCCCAGGTTTTGTGGCATGGGGTCCTAGCTGCACTTTGCCCTCCATCACTCCAGTAGGACCACAGAGCCCTATCCTCTAACCTTCCCAGTGGTTCTGGGAGCTACCCAGTACTGTCCAATAAATTCCTTTCCTTCATATGTTGAATCAGCCAGTATCATGAAGAATCCTGACTGATAAAAAGACAATACGAAGTGATGCATTTATATCACATAAAGGCCAAATGACACCCTAGCTATAGAAGTAACTTTTGCAGCAGCTGGAATATAAAAACATTGGGGGGCAGGATATAAAAGTGACCCTGGTTAGTCTATTGCTGGAACTCTGCTGGCCTGCACCATATTTGCAGTGCAAAGATTGATTTTGTTTGCTCAAGCAATGCCACTCATCACATCGAGTTATTGTTGTAATTTTGAATTCATTGGTTTGTTTTACTGCTTAAAAACATAACGTATGAGTACATTTTGCTTTTTGGGAGTTGTCTGTAAGGGCTGCACATTCGAGGATATTACAGTCGGCTTTTATTCATGTAAGTAGTGCGATGAGAGCAGCAGTTCAAATCAACCCTCGGCAGCAGCTGCCGGCACCGCCCAGCCCGGACACCCTTGACGCTCTCCTGTGCCCTCCTAAAGCCGCTGCCTGCGAGCACCTGCTACTCCCCGCCCACGGGCTTTCGCCCAGCAAGCAGGGCAAGCTGCGAGTTCTGAAAAGTTAATGCTCCTGAAAGCAATCTTCAACAAACAATAGAAGAAAAATTATTGACGTACAAAGGCCTGGCTTTATCGATGCCCACATGGGATAACTGGGAAGAGTATTCTACACGGACTTCAGGAGTTTGCCAGTGGGGCGGGCCCCAGGTGACCGCTTGCTTAAGGATGCCCCCTCCCTTTAGCCATTTTCTTGCATTCCCCATCTAACTTTTCCACTCCACTTCCAGGGCTTCCTGGACTGCTCTCCCAGATAAACTGTGTGGACTCACAGCCTCATTTCAGGGGCTGCTTTAGGGGAACTATAACTACAGCCCCCGCACATTGGATAACCACCTGCAGCATTGTACCGTCACCTGCACTTCTAGTGTGTTAGGGACTGGCAGGGGTTGCCGGCATTTGCTCATACTCCTGCCCTATAATTAGATTCATTTCTTAACTCTCTAAGCTAAGGGGACAGGAAGCTATTGGAAGAGCAACTGCTACCCAGGTTGGGGGCAGATGTAGCAGGTTTCGGCGAGGTTCCTCGGGGCCCCGGGACCTCTAACAGGGCACACCTGCTGATGACACTGTCACGCAGCATGGGGTTGGCTTTGCTACTGCTCTTGTGTCCTCAGGCCTGTGTCACTGTTCCCGAGGAGCTTACCCTACCAACCCACCGGCTGCTGTGAATAGGCAGCAGCAGGGTCTGAATAGGGTCTGAACCCCTAAGCCACACCCCTGCCTCTGCCTCCCCAGGGTTGCGGAAAGTCTTTCTCCCTAGGGATTTATCCCAGTCAGAGAAACCGTGCAGCAGTCCCGGAAAGGAGCAATGATGTCCCCCGAAGGTGGCCTGAGTAAGTGGGTGACTCACACTGCCTGAGGCGGGGTTAGAGCTGACATCAGCAGTGATACGCTGGGCGTATGCACTGGAGACTCCTGTCTTTGTCACCCTCTTGCAGTCTCTGTTCTGGTCACCCCCACCCCTGCTCACTCTGCTCAAAGAATCAACCTCTCCATACACCTTGGCCCACAGCCTGCCTTTGTTCCACTGTGGGTATGATGGAATTAAATCCTTGAGATTAAAAAAAAAACAACCCTTTGCTCATGATAACTAACTGGATAAACAGGCTCATGCAATGCCAAAACTCAAAATCAATATCCGAGAGACTGTGCCTGTTTGGAAAGGCTGTGGTATATTAAATTAAAGCGTGTCCTTTGATTTTTCCTTCAACAAAATGTGTACGCTCTCTAAAACAGAATTGCCCAGAATGATTTAGGAGCCTCTAAAACCAGCTTCAAATTTATTCAGCTGCCTGGAGTGAGACCCGCACGAGACGGGCTTCTGACTGCATCTGAAGGACAAACCGTGTCCCAGGCTGGACCCATTCCCCTGGGTGTGCTGGCATTTCAGAGGTTATCATTTCTGATCAATGTTGTTTCTGCAGAGAGAGCCCTTGTGCCAGGCCACTGTCCACATTGATGATTAATGTGACCTCATCCCCTGGGCTGAAAAGTCCCCCGAGCATCAATTAGTCCAAGTATCCTCTTTTACCATCTAGAACAAGGACACTTCCAAAGTCACACAGGCAGCAGGTCAAGACCAAAGGCGTCCTCCCTTGCAGGATCTGGGGAACCGTGGCTCAGAACCGAGCTTCTCGACTTTGACGGTGTTGACTTTGGGGACCCAGTAATCCTTTGCTCTGCACATTGTAAAATGTTTAGCAGCGTCCCCTCCTTCTGCCTCTTAGATGTCTGTAACATCGGCTGCAACAAACAAAAATGTCACTATGTCCTCGGGGGGTTGAGATCACTCCTGGCTGAGAACTACTGGCTTAGAGCAAAAATTGTAAATTGGTCCACATGGGCTAAATTTGGATCATAGATAAGATTTGTTTATCCTATATCATCTTGTCAGGGTATTTAAAAATTGGGAGATTTCACATGAAAATCCAGTTCAAGGACCTGTTTTCCCTTGAACGTCTGGAAGACTTGGCAGCCCTGAGCACACACTGGCGATGAGGAACTGAATGTCTGTCTGCACGGCTGTTGGTCGCGGTCCCCACCGCTCTCTCCTGTGACCCACATCAGACCCATTTTACAATCTTCCTGGGCTCCTGTTGAGTTTCAGGCTTCTCAAAACTGTGTATACATTTGTTTTCTCTTAGGTATGACTCTGAGCTCATTGAAGGAGAGTGATGTCATTCTCCTTTTGCCCCTCTACAGCGCCTAGACCTCAGTAGACACTCCGAAAGAGTCATCCACTGATTTGTCTAGAGCAGCAGAAGGCTAGCCTTGAGGACTTCAAGTGAAAAGGGCTGGAAGTTGAGCAAGTTTGGGTGAAGGCGTATTTTGTATCCCCCGTTAGAGATTCAAAATCTCATTAGCACATTCAGGAGCAGGCATCCTGCCCTTTATAAAATGCCCTGCATTAAAAACAAACAAAAAGCAAACAAAAAAACACTGCTTAACTGCATTGGACCTAGGGTGTCACAAGCCAATTTCTGACCACAACACTCCCTTTCCCTTAGCATCAGTAATTATCCCAATAAATGACTGTTCTATTGAATGCACAGTCGTTGAGATATTCGGTGCTGTGACCAAGGCAGTTACAAAGTACAAGCATGTAAGGAGTCATTTTTCTAAGCACAGACATTTATTTGGATTACTCATCTAAATTTCCCCCGCAAGTGTGAGAAGTGGGTGCAATTGGTATCCACAGCTCGTAGATTAGAAAATAAAGCCACAGAAAGATTAAGGGACACACCCATAGTTATACAGGCAGAAAGGGTCGGTCAGGGCTGGAACGCAGCCTGTGCCCACCCCGGGCCGATGCACCTGTGGACCCTCTGCACTGTCCTGTCCCCTTGGGACACTGAGCCCTGTTGTTTACGCATCCATCTCCCCCAGGGAAGGGAACTGTCCTTCACTCGCCAACTGCTGTGTGGGGGAAATACTGGAAGGAGTACGTCATGGCATCTCACATGGTTTTTCATAGAACCCCTGAAAATCAGGCCTTTTGATTCTCATTTAATTTGGGCAACTCTCTGAACCTCTTGGAGCCTAAAAGCCTCATAGTTAGTTCATGGAAAGCTGGGGTCTGGACATGTTCTGCAAACAAGGCCTGTGTTCCTTCCACTTTGCTTGCAGCATAGCGAGAATATAGGAACTGGATGGATAAACGGGTGGATGTGTGGATGATGAATGATGGGTGGACATTATTGCTCACCCACTTACTTTGTATAGAGCATCCCACTGAACTTTGTGAGGAGAGGGGTAGGGTGCCTGCTCCGGAAGAGCTTTTCTCGAATCTCAGAACAGGCGGGCAATGTGCCCTTCTCGTGTTCAGCATTTTTAGTTTACAACAAGATCTTATAATTTTACAGTCATTACTCTGAGAAAGTCTCAACCAACTAGGTACAGGGCATTAAAATAATAAAGGAACTGAAAGGTAGCAGCTAAGAGCTGCCCAAATCAGGGACATCAGGAAAAAAAGAGGCTGAGTTAGCTGCAAGATCATTTGATCCTGATTTACAGTATGATGTGTCAGCTTGTAAGGAAAAAAAATGGTGGTGATGGGGTGGGAGAGGGAATTGGCCCACTCCGTGGTTTGTTCTGGACTCCACCTGATGAGAGAGGGCTTTGTTTACTTCTGAACTTCACACCCCATCCCATCACCATTATTCATAATGGTCTACGGCAAAGAGCTCTGGGAGAATACAGCCCACGGCAGCATTTGAAAGTGGCAGACAGCACCACTGTAGGGATGATTCATACAAGAAATCAGAGAGCCTCACACTGGGGGAAACCCTGGATAATATTCAGTGAAGGGGTAAAAGAAATCACTCAAATTATCTTCTAGCATAAACAAGACTCCAAAAACATAACTACTTGATTTAAGTCCCATACTCAGTCCTTTGTGGTATACTCCCCTCCTCGCTTGGCGATCATGTTTATACCAAATGATACTAAACTCTATGCATACCAGCCACTTGTGGATAAAAGAATAACAGCAGATGCAATGTTTCCAGTTCTGTTCATACATGGTCAGGTTCATAAAGAACGGAGATGGTTCTCAGTGTCTTGGTACTAGCATCTTTCAGTTATGGAAAGAGAACTGGGTTTCCAGTTCACTTCCGTTATGAAGTTACAGTTCAATTCCTACAGAGAGAAAATCCAATAGGTGAAAACTCTCTTGAAAAAACCTGTTTAGAGGTGGCAGAGTCCCGGGGTTGAGAGCCGTGGACAGTGCTGTGCTTTCACGAGGCACAGGGACTAGCTTCCACTCTCTACACAGTTGAGTATTCATTTGTTAAATAGCCCTTCAGTGGCATCTGCTATGTAGCGCTGCTATACTTTTCAGTATTATCTCTCCTCTTCCACATTAATGATGGAACCCTGACTTTTCCATGGGACACTGTCACTACATTTCCCAGCCTCCTTTGCAACAGTACATGGCCAGGAGAGTTAAGTAGATGTATTGTGGTGTGGACTCCCGAAGTTTCCTTTAAAGAAGGATGCGGGCCTCTCTCCCCCACCCACCACGCTTCTCCCCGCTGCTACCTGGAACATGGATGTGACAGCTGTGTCTTGACCCACGAGAATGAG
This sequence comes from Tonatia bakeri, assembly GCA_004024845.1. Classification (NCBI taxonomy): domain Eukaryota; kingdom Metazoa; phylum Chordata; class Mammalia; order Chiroptera; family Phyllostomidae; genus Tonatia; species Tonatia bakeri. The sequence goes on from PVIA01009528.1 coordinate 54,773, forward strand.
GGTCGATCTTCTGCCTAGATGATTTAGAGATGGAAGGAATATTGATTCTTGATGAATTTGTGGGGCCTTTCTTCCATCCTGATGTAGTCTATCTTCTTTAAACCACTTTTTATTTGGGGTTTTTGAATTTGCTGCTGAATGGAATATTTTGCCATCACTCCCACAGTGAAACCTCCCCGGACCCCTGCCCCCGACAACACCCAATATTTCTTCTTTATAGCATATATCATGCTAGCAGATGATTAATTACTTATGCATTTTTTTTTGGTTTCATCTATAGCAAAGACTGTTGATTCTCTGCCTGTTCCTTCTCAGAACTCACCATTGCTGCACACAACGACCTGATGACTCTCAAGTGAAATACTTGCAACTCGTTCAGGAAGCTTAGGCTAGGTGACAACTTTTGAGTGGCCCATGCACAAGGCAGACCAGAAGAGGCAGATGAAGTGCCCCCCACAAACATCCCTCAAGTGAGGACTGGCAGGATTCACACTCAGATCCTTGAATTAAGAAAGGTTTGCTTCTGGGGAATCCAACCTAAACCAATATGTGTCTCTTTGGTTAGAATACAAGCTCCACTGGGACTGAGAATATGTTTGTCTTTTTCACCATTCTCCCTCCAGTACTCATCAATAGCCCAAGGTCAGTACTCCAAGGTGTTGGGGAAACAGTGGTTCACCATTTCCCCTCTGACACATCTAGAGTTTGCCACCTACAACTGGTCCTATGAGACACGAATAGGCAGTTTACCCTACCACGTTCAGCACAGGCTGCATGCCTGCCCAGTACTTCTCTGAAGACAGTGCTGTGCTCGTGGCATTCATGCTCCATTGTCTCTTAAACTGCATCGACACAAACTATTGGTAATTATGTGCACATCCTTTACTATGAGCCCCTGGACTTTACTAAGATATTTTACTGCCAGAATCTGCTGCCGCTCTTCACTACTGACCTTCTAAATGTGTCTCCTTCTTCTTGACCTCCTCTATGTCATTTCCGAAAGGTACAGCAGCATAGACATTACAGCACGGTGCTTAAGAATCCACACTTCAGAGTCAAATGGCCCCCTCTTCAAATCCCAATTCTGCCACTGACTATGCAGATGACCTTGAGAAAGTTTTTTGGTTCCTAGTAAATGTCCTCCTGTGTAAAATAGGGATGATGGTATGTATGGCACAGGATTATTTTGAAGATTAAATGACATATGTATCATAAATGATTCTCATTCTGCTGAGTAAATGACAGTAGATAAAATATTAAAGGGTACAGTTAAAGACATTGAGGGTCTGCCCCAGGTAATATATTTCACCAAAATATTACTCAGCCATTCCACATTATTTAAACACATTTCTAAATTCACACTGAAAGCGTTCCCCATATATTCTTACTCAAATACCTATTTGTTGGGTGACACTCCCCTCAGTGGCCAACACCTTGAAGCATTCCTGAATTTGACCTTCCACGTTCCTCTCCCAGGCACATACACCTGTTCCCAGGCCCTGTACAAGTTCATTGAGCTGAGCTGTAATTCTGTGTTTCACCAGGAGTGGCCGCTGTTTGACACTGACCCACATGTAACATATTTCACAACTGAAGAAGCTCTAAGTGAATGCCCAAGGAATCAATTTTTAAAATTAAAAATAGATTTATTGTGTTTATTTGAAGAGATGCCTTGCAGTATCTCTCTCGTGACATTCCTGTGGGGAGGATCAGATTGGGAGTACTTAGCCGTCCGAACGGCGGAGTACAGGCTCAGAGGAAGTATTCCTCCCCAAGCCCCACAGAACAGACTGCGCTGCGTTTCCTCTCAGTCGTCGTGAAATCAGCGGCATACCAATTACAATTTGGGGCTTGTAAACAGCCAGAAGATTCCCTTGGAGAGAGCAATTATATTCCCTTTAACAAACTGTAGGGCAAACGTCTTCTCTTAAATAAGCTGTGTGCTGAGTGCAAAGTAGATTTATGTTATTGATGCTAAAAGGCGAGGGATCTGGGGGAACAGAGACATGAGGAGGTCTATAAAACAGCAGAGAGAACATAAAAAATGCCATGGAATAAGAGGGAAGACCCAACAAACCTGGTGTTAATTTATAAAAAAGTGTGTATTTATCCTTACATGTTTAAACTTCAGTCACCTTTTAAGTACTCTCCATTTGATGCAATACACCTATCGAGACTTTTTCCCACTGCTCAGAACAGTTTTTGAACTCGTCGATTTTGATGCTTTTAGTGCTTCTGCTGTTTTTTGTTTCACTTCTTCCACATCAGCAAAATGTTTCCCTTTAAGGACTTTTTTCATCTAGGGAAACAAAAAAATGTTGCTTGGGGCAAGATCAGATGAATAGGGAGGGTGGGGCACAGGGGTCCTGCTGTTTGGGTCAAAAACTGTGGAACACTCAGCATAATGTGGATAGGTGTGCTTATACATGAGCAAACTCATTGAAAGAGTATTCAAAAAGAAATTCACTGAAGTTGAACACAGCCTCTCACAACAATCCCAGCTGGTACACTGCTATACAGATGGGTTCCTAGAACACTCACCTAGTAGTGGAAGCCTGTACTATGAGGGGCCCACCCTCCAGAAGATAATTCTGGGTTTTTGGGGATTGCTCTTTGTATTGCCAATCAGGGCAGAATTGATTTGGCCTATCCAAACAAACATGCGTGGTGACATGTTCAGAGCACTGATTTGGAGTTGGTTTTGTATTTGTCTCACCATGCTCACTGTGTTCCTTGGAGCGTGATGGTTCACCATATTAAGACTCACTTTCCTCTTCTGAAAAGTGGGAATAACAATGCTTACCTAATAAGGTTATTCTAAGAATCAAATGACCAAACATACCTGAAGTGTCTAGAATAGTAGACACCCCCCAAATAATACCATATATCAGATGTTATCACTACTGAACCCACACCCCTGTGGAGTTTACCATTACCCGTGTGGCTAATGGCTTCCTATGGAGAGGATCCGAAGTTCTCTGTCTGTAGATTCTCTCAGCTCAGGTACATGGGGCAGGAAGAAAGTGCCAGGGAGTTAACACTTCTAGGAACAGACCTTAGCCATCATGCAGAAAATTTAGCAATAAATGTCCATTTCCTTATTCCATAAGCAGGATAAGTCTGAGCTTTGTTCCACGCTGCCGCCCAAGGGCCTCCTATGGGACTGAGCCCCATTTGCCCCTGCAGAAACCTGCCCATTAGTGCACCTGCATTGGCTTTTATCGCTTTCCCATCTCACTTTCTTACTTCCTGATGGGAGCTTCCTGGGAGCACCTCCAAATCACACCACTGGCACTCAAAACCTTGTTTCAGGATGAAGTCCAACTAAACACTGTACGCACGCTGTAAGCAGGCTCAGTCATTCGGACAGTGGACTTCAGCAGCGGTTTTCAGCCCACGGGCTGTGGCGCACTGGTGTGCTGCGAACGCTTTGTGAATGTGCAGTACCTGACTACTTGGTCGGGGCACTGACTCCTTTCCCTTAGAGCACCAAATTAAAAAATGCCAAGAGCCAACACAACAATAACCACCCTGTGTGAATGAGTCAAAATTATACCTATTTTTGTCAGATCAGCAAAACAAAAGTTTTAAATTCGGTGTCACAGAATTTTAGTAATTAGTTTCTGTGTGCCATGAGGTGAAAGGGTTGAAAAGTGCCTGGCTTACTGTAAACTGTTCCATTTGCTAACCAAGCCTTGTCCAGTCAGCTTTCCTCTACCCTCTCCTCTTCTATCCTATAGCCATCCCTTAGCTGAGGCTCTTCTCATTGGTTTTTTCTGCCCTGTAGTCTCTGACTGATCTCCATGCCTCCAGTGCCTCCACTGTCTAATTCATCACCCACTTCCTGCCAAAGTTATCATCCTAAAATGCAGTCTGGTAATACCATTCCTTTGCTGTTTTTTTTTCTTTTCTATTTTAAAGACTTCAGTGGTTTCATTGCCTTCCTAATTATGTGATAAATTTTATAACATGGTATGTAAAAACCCTCGAAAGCTGGTTCCAAGCAACCTTTCAGCCTCATTTCCGGTGATTGCTAAACACAGCTGATGCTCAACCCACACAGAAAAAGCCAGTGTTGTCTCAAAGCCCTTTCGCTAGTTACCTTTTAGAGATATTTATTTACATTCAAACACATCAAAAGGTGTCTGAATGTACATGTGATTTTCCCTGTCTGAAGAACCAGCCTCATTTGCATGGTCTGGCTCAAAATGCCCCCTCCTCCATGAAGACTTCTCCAGTTCTCCTGGCAGGTCAACAGTTCCCTCCTCTGGGCTCCCACGGTAGCATCTGCACTCACTGATTCATTCATTCATTCATTCATTCATTCATCAACCATTTTCTGAGCATTTTCTACTATAAACCAACCATGTGCAAAGTCCTGGGGAAACCACGCTGGAGAAAAAGCAGAAAATGCATGAAGATCACAGTTGGGAAAAGGAAACAGACATTATCAGGAAATTATATAAAAGGCTGGCAGCATCTGCACAGCGACTAGATCATACATCTACCATTTCTCAGCGAGGTCTTTTTAAACTGGAGCATGGCAACCCCCAACTTTTTATCTTGAAAATCGAAGTTTGTCTACGAGCTGTTCTTCAAATTGCTCTATAACAACAACAACAACAAAAAATAAAGCATAAAGACAGTTATATGTGTGGAGGGAGAGGGGGTGGGGGTGAAGAGAAAGGTGGGGGGAGAGAGAGAGACAGAGAGAGAGAGAGAGACTGAGACTTTGGGAAGTGCAGAGAACCCTGTTTATAAAGGCCTAAAGTGATGCAGATGCTGAGAATTAGCCGTCGTAAACATGACGACTTTCCTAGTGATGCCCCGAGCTAAACGACTCTGGGTTTGGACTTCTGAAAGTGAGCGGTATCTCTTGCCTCCCGCTTCCCGAACCTCTCTGTCCTTCCAGCCAGGAACCGCGGTTTGGGAAACAGCCCAATTTCCCGTCTATCCTATCCGCTCCCGCAGATTGGTGGGTGAGGAGGCAACTACGTTGCGGTGAGACAGCCTCCAGGCCCAGACATTCATCTCTGTCCATTTCAAGGCCCTGAGCCTGCACCGTATATAACCAAACACTGCGCCCACCACAGAGGACACAGCGGCCTTTCTTTATGTTTTATTCAAGAATCTTGGGCAAATCTGGCTCTGGGGCTGCGTTCAAGATCCTGATTGGAGACTGGTTTGGAAACCGGAGTTGAGGCTTCTTCTGGAAGGGAAGAGAGTAGGGAAGCGGGCTCGGGCGCCGCTCTTGGGAGGATTACGGCGGAGCCTGTGGACCGCGGCGCCGCTCGCCGAGGCTGCAGCCATTGCACAGCTGAGCATCCCACATTCAACAGGAGGAACCCGCGGGAGAGGAGCTCCGAGCCCGCCGCGCCGCAGCCGCTGCAGCCCGAGTGTCCCGCGCCCTCGCGCGCCATGGCCAAGGAAGGCGTGGAGAAGGCGGAAGAGACTGAGCAAATGATCGAGAAGGAGGCAGGCAAGGAGCCAGCGGAGGGCGGCGGCGGTGGCTCGCACCGACTCGGGGACGCCCAGGAGATGCGCGCGGTGGTGCTGGCAGGCTTCGGGGGGCTCAACAAGCTGCGGGTCACCAGGAAGGCCATGCCCGAGCCACAGGAC
>PVIA01009529.1:0-60559 GCA_004024845.1 Tonatia bakeri
GGTCCACTGCCTCCCACAAGCAAACTGGACCCTTCTGGTGCTGGCTCCCGGGCAGGTGGGCTTGCGCACTCTCTCAGACTCTGTGGGTTTCCCCGAGAAGTTTCCTGTGAGGCTGAGAATCTCCCGGCCTCAGCTCCCAGACCCGGCTCTTAAGCTTTGAAATGCGGCGGCGCTGCCCGTTTAGCTTAGTTTGCTCGCAAATGTGTGGCTGCAGACAGCCAGCTGCCTTGCGCCCCTCACTGGGTCTGCTAGTCGCCTCCCGAGCCCAGGGTCCGCCACCAGTCCGTCCGCTGCCGTCTGCGCCCGCGCCTGCCCGCCAGCGTTTCTTCCTGCCGGGACCCCTGGACCCCTGGACCCCTCTCCGCAGGCCTCCGACTCCGCCGCCGCTCCTTACCGGTCTGGATGTACTGGAGTCCGACTTCCGTTCAGTTCATTTCTCTCTATTCCGGTTGTTTTCTTGTTTTTCAATTTTTGTTGTCCTTAGTTTTGGTTGCGCGAGGAGGCACAATGCGACTGCCTATGCCTCCATCTTGGCCGGAACTGATTTTGGTTTCTAATAGTAGTTTCCAGAGGTTGGGGGGAAGACTCCAAGGAGATACGGTCCATTTTAGGACTGGGACACACAAAATAAGCCTTGAGCATCTAATAATGCAAAAAAGGAAGAAAGCATTCAAAACAAAGTAAAAATTTCCATATTGATGGAGGTATGTCAAAGGGACACAAGAACCAGCTGGGAGGGAGGGAGGGAGGGAAGGAAGAAAAATAGAAGGAAGGAAAGTAGGAAGGGAGGGAAGAACAAAAGAAAGGAGGAAAGAGAGAGATAATTAAAAATAAGGATAGTATTCTAAGGGGCCTCTGGGACAACATCAAGCATACCAACAGAGTTGTATACTGGGGACCAGAAGGAGACTAGAAATACAGGTCCAAAAAGCACAAGAGTTATCTCATAAAACTGTCAGTTGATATCTCAACAAACACTTTGCAGACCAAGAGGGACAGGCGAAAATACTCAGTGAAGAAAAGGAAGGACTTAAAACCAAGATTACTCTACACAGCAAGGCTATCATTTAGAATTGAAGGACATACAAAGATCTTCCTGGACAAGAAAAACGTAAAGAAGTTCATCACCACCAAACCAGTATTATAAGAAATGTTAAAGGGACTTCTTTAAGAAGGAGGAAAAAAAAAAAGATGAAAAACATGTATAATAAAATGGCAGTTAACTACATACCTATCAACCATTACTTTAAACCTAAATGAATTAAATGATCCAATCAAAAGGCATAGGGTGGCTGAATGGATAAGAAACAAGACCCTTACATATGCTGTCTACAAGAGACTCATTTCAGATCAAAAGACACACACAGACTATGAAAAAAGACATTTCATGCAAATGGGGGGAAAAAAAGGCTGGAATAGCAATACTTCAATACTTAAACCAGACAAAACAGACTTTAAAAACAAAGGCTATTCCAAGAGACAAAGAAGGATCCAGAAATTCCACCCTCAGGTATTTATCCAAAGACACCCAAAACACATTTGAAAAAGCATATGCACCCCTATGTTCACTGTAATATTATTTAGAATAGCCAAGATATGGAAGCAACCTAAGTGTCCATCAGGAGATGAATGGATAAAGAAAAATGGAATGTTACTCAGCCATAAAAAAGGAAAAGAAATCTCACCATTTGTGACAACATGGATGGGCCTACAAGGGTATTTATTATGCTAGGTGAAATAAGTCATACAAAGGAAGGCAAATAAATACTTTATGATTTTACATTTGTGTGGCATCTGGAAAACAAAATAAACAAATAAACAAAACAGAAAAAAAAACTCAGATACAGAGAAAATTTTGATGGTTGCCAGATGGGTGGGAAGTTAAGAAAATGAGTAAAAAAAAGAGAAGGGATTAAGATGTGTAAATTGCCAGTTATAAAAATAGTCATGTGAATATAAATTACAGCATGGAGGATATAGTCAATAATATTGTAGTAACTATCCATGTATGGTGTCAGATGAGTACAGGGTGATCAAGTTATTAACTTATTTAAATGTCTAATTACTGTCTGTACAACTGAAATTAATATAATTGTGTGTCAACACTAATAAAAAATAAAAAAATTATTTAAGAGAAAAAGACAATCAAAAGACTGAAAGGTAAAAAGAAGGCAGACCAGTTAGCGACTTCAGGTCTTGAGAAACACAAGGTGGCAAATTCTCTGGGTTTTCTTTTCATCACAGACTTTTCCAGACTTGGTGCCAGAGAAACCTGCAAACCAGACCCTCCAACACCAAAGTGCAAAAAAAATTCTTTGGACAAGAGCCAGCCTACCTCAGCAAGCACCATAGATGCCTCCCATCTTTGCACATTGAGATAGAGTCTGGACTTCTCACTTGGCAACTTCAGGTGGCCCAGGGTAACGTGGAAAGCAGTAGTACTCTGGGGCAATGCTCAGTTTCCCTGCTAGTGTGGTGCCAGTGGACATGAAGTAGGCATCCTGAATTCCTGCTCTCTCTCTCTGACACTATCAGGGTCCAGAATGGGGCTCCTCTTTCTTATCAATGAATTCACATCAACAGAGACCAAGTAGGGAGTGTGGTCTCCTTTCTGCCACACTGAGGTAGCAGAGGACCTGGTATGTGGCACTCCTTCCCTTCAGGGCAACATAAATAGAGACCAAATAGGGAATCTGCACTTCTACTTGATATAAGTAGGCCTATCAGAATGATGATCCCCACCCTCAACAACATGGTGTCAGCAGAGACTCACCCCTATATCTAACAGTAGGAGATGACTCAGGGTGACACTCCTATCACCCACTTGCATGGTATCACCACACAATGAATGGTTTTACTCCCCATTTAGCAATAGCAGGTAGTCTGACACGGCAATCCCCTCTTCCAATGTGTGTTGTCATAAAGACCAAGTGTGGACCAAGTGAAGAATTTTACTCTTATTCAGCAGGGACAGGCAGTGTACCTTACTACCCCAATAAGACAGTAGAGTAGAAGCCAGAGGCTCTTGGAGAGAACTGGAGAAAAGAATTATTTAGGCCTGCACAAAATATCCTAGGCAGAAACAGAACTTGGCAGAACCAACTCATACATTAAGGTAACTAAATTAATATGCAAAAGTGTTTGAGAAATAAACAATATCACAAATCCCAGGTTTTCAGAATGGCTTTCAGGTAGAACACAAAGCAAACCAGAGTAACACTGCAAAGACTGAAAATAAGTTATCACTGAAACCAAAGCCCATGGAAATATGTCAGGACCTGTGTGCTAAAGTTAAACAGAGTGATACTTGCTAAAGTAGAACATTTCAATAGAATACAGATCTTCATAATAGCCAAAATGTCCAAGACATAATTTTAAAAGAAAGTTACTCATCCAAGAACAAAGAAAATAACAGACTGAATGTAAAATGACAGTAAATATATGCCAACACTGAGATGACGCAGATGTTGAAAATAACTGACTAGGATTTTAGAGTAATCATCATAAAAATGTTTGAACAATCATAAACGTTCTTAAAACAAATGAACAGAAACCTCAGCAAATAATAGAAGATATAAAAATGAACCAAAATATTTGAGAACTGAAAACTACAAAAAATAAAGCCAAAAGCTCACTTGATGGGCTGAATCGTAGATTCGAGGTAAGAGACAAAAGAATCATTAAACCTGAAAACACATTAAATAAAACTTAGCCAATCTGAACAATAGACTGAAAAGGAAACAAAGGGAACGGACTGAAAAATAATCAACAAAGCACAGACACTTATAGAATATTAACAATAGATCTGCCATTGGTGTCTCTGAAGTCCCAAAAGGAAAACAGAAAGTGTGTCTAAAAAATATGTGAAAAAATAAAGGCTAATTACTGAATTTTGGAAAAATGCATAAATCTACAGATTCAAAAAACTAAACAGATACCAAAAAGGATAAATTCAAAGACACCCAAGATGCATCAAATCAAAATTATGAAAACTATGAAGAAAACATTTCTGAAAGCAACTGAAGAGAAATTATGCATTTCTCAACAGAAACCCTGGAAGCCAGAGTAAAGTAGCATAACACTTTAAATGCTGAAAACTAAGAACTGTCAATCTCAAATTCTACACCCAGTGAAAATATGCACCAAGGGTGGACTTCCGGCCAAGATGGAGGTGTAGGTAGACACACGTGCCTCCTCGCACAACCAAGATAGGGACAACAACAATTTAGAAACCAGAAATGACAGAAAACTTAACTGTATGGAAGGCAGACAACCAAGGAGTTAAACTAGACACGTTCATCCAGACCGGTAGGAGGGGCGGAGTCGGGCAGCTGGGCGGAGAGGGGTTGCGCAGCACAAAGAGCGTTGTGACCAGGCGTGTAAGACCGAACCGGGCAGATCCTGGGCGCACAAGCAGTAGCTGGCAAACCCCGGCCGAGGGGTGGCAACCGGCAGACCCAGCGAGGCGGCAACTGTGAAGCAAGGCACTGCGCACAACCCAGGATCTCAGCGCTGGGAAATAGAGCCTTGGGGCACTGATTGAAAACACCTGTGGGGGTTGAGGCGCAGGAAGAGACTCCCAGCCCACAGGAGAGGTCGCTGGAAAGACCCATGGGGTGCACGAGCCCACCCACACGGGAATCAGCACCAGAAAGGTTCAGTTTGCTTGGGGCAAGCATCGGAAGGGACTGAAATTGGCGGAGAGCGAAGCAAGCGCCATTGTTCCCTCTTGGACCCCATCCCCACATACAGCACCACAACCCAGCAACTGAGTTGCCCCACTCTGTTGAACACCTAACGCTCCACCCCTCATATGTAACAGGTGCGACCAGACCAAAAAAAAGAGATGGCTCAAACAGAAGAACAAATGAAAGCCCCAGAATCCATCCTTTTAAGCGACCAAGAGATAGCCAACCTATCAGATGCAGAGTTCAAAGCACTGGTGATCAGGAAGCTCACAGAATTGGTTGAATCTGGTTGCAAATTAGATGAAAAAATGAAGGATACAATGAAGAAATGAAGAAAAATACACAGGGAACCAATAGTGACGGAAAGAAAGTTGGGTCTCACATCAATGGAGTGGACCAGAAAGAAGAAGGAAACAACCACACAGAAAAGAATGAAGAAATAAGAATTCAAAAAGATGAGGAGAGGCTTAGGAACCTCCAGGACATCTTTAAATGTAACAACATCTAAATTATAGGGGTATCAGAAGGAGAACAGGAAGAGCAACAAGTGGAAAACTTATCTGAACAAATAATAAAGGAGAACTTCCCCAATCTGGCAAAGGAAATAGACTTCCAGGAAGTCCAGGAAACTCAGAGAGTCCCAAAGAAGTTGGACCCAAGGAGGAACACACCAAGGCACATCATAATTACATTAGCCAAGGTAAAAATGAAGGAGAGAATACTAGAAGCAGCAAGAGATAAGGGGACAGTCACCCACAAAGGAGTTCCCATCAGAATGTCAGCTGATTTCTCAAAAGATACCTTGCTGGCAAGAAGGGGCTGGAAAGAAGTATTCCAAGTCATGAAAGGCAAGGACCTACATCCCAGAATGCTCTATCCAGCAAAGCTTTCATTTAGAATGGAAGGGCAGATAAAGTGCTTCTCAGACAAGACCAAGTTAAAGGAGTTCATCATCACCAAGCCCTTATTATATGAAATGTTAAAGGGACTTATCTAAGAAAAAGAAGATAAAAAACATGTACAGTGAAATGACAGCAATCTCACAATTAACAACCACACCTAAAACAAAAAAAACAAACTAAGCAAACAACTAGAACAGGAACAGAACCACAGAAATGGAGATCACATGGAGGGTTAGCAACAGAGGAGTGGGAGGAGGGAAGAGGGGTAAAAGTTACAGAGAATAAGTAGCATAGATGGTAGGCAGAAAATAGACAGGGGGAGGGCAAGAACAATATGGGAAATGTAAAAGCTAAAGAACTTATGACACATGTACATGAACTAGCGGGGGGGAATGTGGGTGGGGGAAAATGTGCAGGGTGGAGGGGGAGGGGGTAATGGGACAGCTGTAATAGCATAGTCAATAAAATATTTAAAAAATGGAGACTAGCAAGAAAAAAAAGAAAAATTAGAAAACTAATTTTTAATTAGTTTCACAACTGTATGTATGTCTGCATACAATTCATTTGGTCGAAATTATAAGCTTTTATAAAGGTCCTGCATAAAAAGAAAATATGCACCAGGAATTAAAGGGGAACAAAGATATTCTCAAACAAAGAAATTCAAATTAGCAGTCTTGTTTTTAAAGAATGGCTAAAAGAAGTTCTTAAAACTAGAAAGAAATGATAACTGAAGGAGGTTTTGTAACTACATAAAGAAAGAAGATAAAATAAATAACATTCTGCTTACAAGTTTTTATATGATAATTGATGTACTCAACTTACAGGAAACAAGACAATTATAATTTTTAAATTGGGAGAGTAAAAGTGATTAGAATTGAACAGAAGTGCCTGAATAGAAGCGATTTCTACACATCACCTGAAGTGATAAAATTTCAATAGCAATAGTCTCTAATAAGTTACACATGCATATTGTAATACCGAAAGAAACCACTTTAAAAAATGGTGACACACTCAAAAGCATTATAAATAAATCAAAATGGAATTTTAAAATGTTCAAGTAGCCCACAGGTAGGCAAGAAAAGGAGGAAACAAGTAATAATCTAACAATATAAGCTCTTATACAGCATAATTATTTTAAATGTTAATAGTCTAAATATAAAAGTTAAAAACAGATTAGCACAGTGGACTGAAAAACTATGACCTAACTATATGCTATCTACAAGGCTCTAACTTTGAATATCATGGCATAAGTAGACTGAAAGAAAAAGTATATGTTATATAAAGATTAATAAAAAATAAGAGCAGAAGTTGCTATATTAATATCAGTTAATGTAGACTGCAAAGCAAAGAGAATTATTAGGGCAAAAGAGGGTCATCACAAAATGATAAAAGGATCCATCCCCCCCCCCCAAAAAAAGACACAGCAACCCTAAATGTGGAAACAAAACTGCAAAACAGAGAAACAAAAACTGCTAAATCTGAGAAAGAAAGAAATAGAGAAATATATAATTATACTTGGGGACTTTAAGACTCCTCTCTCAGCAAGAGAGAACTAACAGCAGAGAGAACATCAGCAAGCAGACAGAAGAAATTAACACCACCATCAAAAAGAGGCTTTAATCAACATTTATGGAACATTCCACTTAATAAGAACAAAATACTTATACTGTTTAAGCACTCATGAAACATTCACCCTGATATACCAGAGCCTGGGTCATAAAACAAAATTAAATAAGTTTAAAAGAACTGAAACATACAGAGTGTGTTCATTGACCATAAAGGAATCAAACTAGTCAATAATAGAAAGTCAGTAAGAAAACTTCCAAAGACTCAGAAATTTAAAAACATACTTCTAAATAATCCATGGTTCAAAGGAGAATTAAAAATAAAAAAAAATACAAAGAATTTAATAAAAATGAAAATACAATGTATCAAAATTCTGTGGGATGTAGCTAACCCCCCCCTCTAGCTAAACCCCCCCTCAACGAACTAAAAATAGAAGAGCAAAATAAACTGGAAGCAGATATAATATGGAAACAATAAAACAAGAGCAGAAATCAATAAAATTGAAAATAGAAAATCAATGAAACTGAAGTTATTTTTTTTCCATCAGTAAAATTGGTAACCCCCTACTATAGCTGCCAAAGATGAAAAGACAATATCACGAATAAAACATGATTTTACTATAAATATTACAGCCACTAAAAGAATAAGGAAACACTAAAATTAAATCTACACATATGAATCAACAACTTAAATGAAATGAACCACCAAAACGCACCCAATACGAAACACATAATCTGAATAGTCTTATAGTCTTTTTCCCCCCAGAAAATAAGAGGATTCCTTCCCAACTCCTTTTGAGATCAATATTACTCAGATACAGGAAGCAAACACAAAGACCAATTTCTCCCATGAATTTATGTATAAAAATCCTCAACAAAATATAAGAAAACTGAATCCAGTAATGAAGAGAATTATACATTATAACCCAGGAGGGTTTATTCCAGATATGGAAGACTGGCTCAATATTAAAAAAATCCATCAATACAATTCACCATGCCAATGGAATAAAGATGAAAAATCACATGATAGTACCAACTGATGCAGAAAAAGCAAATGACAAAATTCAACAGGCATTCATGATTAAAAGCTCTCAGTAAACTAGGAATAGAGAATTTCCTCAACTTGATAAAGAGCATCTACTTTACAACTAAATCATTTATAATGAGCCAAGACTAAATGCTTTCCCCTAAGATCAGGATCAGGATGAAGATGTCTGCTCTCAGCATTCTTATTCAACACAGTATTACGCATTTTAACCATTTCCACAGGACAGTAAGGTATACAAATTAGAAAGGAAGAAATAAAACTGTGCCTATCAGGAGATAACATGATCACCTTCACAGGAAATTCCAAGCAGCTTACCAGAAACTTCTGGAATAAAAGATTTTAGCAATACAAGATACAGAACACTTGAAAATCAACTGTACTTCTATGTATTCACAATGACTATGTGGACATCAAAGTTAAAACACAATTTGGTTACAATCACTGCTTAGGTGCTCTGGAGAGGTGATCCACATTACCTGTACCATTCCCTATCACATTCCTTATCACAGTCTTTCCAGCTTGAAAATAAGGCAAGCTCTGTAAGAGCACAGGCAATATTGATCTGTCTTGTTCAATACTGTGTCCTCAGCAGTGTCTGGCACATCACAGCTAATCAATAAATATACTTAAGGGAATTTTAGAATAAAGATGTACTTCAACTTTCATAGGTACAAAAGCAATTTCCCATACCCAAACCCAAAACTCTACCTACTGCCCAAAATTCTTCTAGTTACAGAAAATATCAGTCAAAAAGAAAAAGAAGGTATTAGGGATCACACTCAGCCAGAGTCAGAAATCAAGACAATCCTCACATTTATAACATGGAAAGGTCTTTCAGTCATAGGTCATTGTTCTTTTCAATTAAGTGACATGCTTATTCAAGTACCAAAAAAATAAGTAAATAAATAAATTAATAATAATAATAATTACACAGTAAGTACAATCTAGATTTTGCAATTGTCCTGTTAATGACTACTTAATTTTCCTTTGTTACTTTATAACACTGTAAATTCTTAGAACCTTAAGAATTTACACTGTAAATTCAGTGTAAATTGAATGTTCACACTGTAAATTCTTAGAACCTTATATACTTAAAATAGAAATAATTTTACCTTGTCAGTATTATAAACTAGAGGGCTTATTATAAGTGACAAGTACTAGAGCTACCAATAACTCTAGAAGCATCTAATCACCATCCCAATAATCAATTTTTATTAATTTTCTCCTGGCAGTGGTTCTTTAACTTTTTTCTGTATGTGGAGTTGGGTTGGGGGTGGGGAGCAGAGATTACATATCTACTCTGGGATCCTGATGAAAGCAATGAACCCTCAGAAAGTTCCATGTGTTCAAGACGGACAGGCACACACACAGAATGGCAGGTTTCAGATGGTTCACAGGTCCCTAAGTCCATCCAAGCAACCATGTAAGTCTAGCATTTCATTAACTAGTTACCTTCTAGCTATCAGCTATTTAATTGGAGCCTAATATGCAAAAAAGACTTTTTAGGAAAATATATCATATTCATTAAAAAAGCATACAATAAGACCTTGATTAATTAACTTCCTAGAACACCTCCTTTGTACAAAATCACCCATGTTAAAAAAACTCAGTAACTTCTAAATTATATTAAGCAGAGTTCCAGATGGTCAAAGAAACAAATCTTCCTCAGTGCCTGGATTCTATTCTTACACCTGTGAAGATAAAGCATGGGACTGTCTTCATTGTGAACTTCCCCTATTCCTAAACTTACCAGAATACATAACACACAATCCCTGTTTTGTGCTCTTTGTCCTAATATAAGAAATGATAACAGTTTCATACACCTAGCAGTGACCATAATACTGTAACCGACACTTTTAAAAACAAAGCAAAAAAAAAAATTTAAAGGGCTACTTACACATTATAATTTTCTTTCCTCTCTAACAGTGAACTAAAAGTCATTTCCCCTAGCCAGAACTTCTCAATAGAGGCTTTATCATCTCCTAGAGGCATTCTGGAAATATGTGGAAATTCTGGTTGTGAAGATAGAGGCTGGCATGTGGGAAGTGACAGGCAGAGATAGAGACTCAATGAAACAGAAACCCAAAAGACTCTAAGAAAATAATAAAACAAGTACACCAGAACAATTAGAAACAAAGGTTTTGTCTCAAAAGAATATTAATGATTAAAATAAAATACAGAAATCTTTCTCATGGTTTCTGGCATTTATCACTTATTCCATTAACAGAAGAGTCCACATTATTATCATGATTGCTAAATAGTACAGCCAAAAAGTAGGCAAAGGACAGTAGGATATCAAAATGAAAAAAAAAAAAAGAAGCTAAAATTCTTTTGTGTCATGCTTAACCCTGCAGAGGTTGTGGTCAAAAACATTACGTAAGTCACATGTATCCAAGAGATACATTCATTACTAATATTTGCTGAAATGTGAAAAAAAAACCACTGCAAAATTGTATTTATTATATTTATATAATAAAATACATGATTTCTTATTTACTTTCAGTTACAATCTAGAATTTATTAAACAAAGGAATATAAAAACATAAAGAATAAAACTTTTTCTTTTCAAATAATGGAATGGAAACATGAATATTGCTAAAACATACAACAAAAATGTCTTTAACATTAATTAATCACAATCTTCAATAGTTGGCTTTGCAAAACATTTGTAACAGTCATCACAAACAATATTGCTATGTTCAAGGCATAAATACCTTTCACAACACTTGCAAAAATATTTTGATAAGTGACTCATTTTGGATGCATAGCACCTAACTACACCAACATCGACGTTGGGGTTTGTGGCATCTCTCAGATGCAATTTACTATCAAATATCACACACCCTTATGAAACAACTGTTAGAACCAAAATAACGGCTTAAACATTATACCTTAACATTAGTCACATTCAAAAGCTCAGCTAGTCACAACCTTGAACCTATGTACAATATTTAAGAAAAGAATATGTACCTGTCCAATCAGCTGTGACCTCCACGGGGTTAATTTAAAGCAGATCTGGTTTATCACAAAACCTCCAATGTGCTGAAGCATTACATGTTTTTTTAAATAACTAAGCATGTATAAAATATAGATAACATAGTAGCATATCTATTTCAAGAATAATTAATGATAGGGCTTAATAAAGAGACATTATTTATTAAGGAAAAAAGCCCAGAGATGCTCTTCTTGTTATGTGAAAGTATACAATAAAAGCCAACCAAACTAAAATTATAAACAGAGATAAATGTATGAATAGACAGACACGGAGGGAAGGAAGGAGGGAGAAAGAGAGGGAAAGGCAGAGAGAAGGGAATCAGGTTTAGGACCCTCATCAAATGTTTTATTTTACTGGTTAAGTTGAGAAATAGAAAGCAAGTTGTCAGTTACTCAGAGGAGGTGGGGAAATCAACAATGAAACTATATAGACCAGCAGTCCCCAATCTTTTCAGCAGCACAGACCGGTTTTGCGGAAGACAATTTCTCCACAGGCGGAGGGGGGGGGTGGGGAGGAGAGAACTCGAGGCAGAGATCAGGCAGTAATTCGAGCAAAGGGCTTGCTCACCTCCTGCTGTGTGGCCTGGTTCCTAACAGGCCAAGGACCTGTACTGGGCTGTAGCCAGGGGTTGGGGATTCCTGATACAGACAATACAAAAAAAGTCCCTGAGGAAGTAAAATTAGTCAAGTGCAAGATAAGTAATAGCTGTTTACAAACAGAAACAATAAAAGAACCAAGTGACTTTGTTGAAACAAGTTAAAAACTAGTGAGTGGTAAAATATTATACTGCTGACAATTTGATAGGAATGGGATGTATGAAAACAAATGCAAGGTTCCCATTGCCCTTCATGTTGGTTTTCACGCCTGCTGATCATACGCACACACACTTATAATTACCATGAGAGTTTTATCAAGAGCCAGAGATTTCATCAAGAAATTATTTCTAGTGTGGAAATGATAAAAGCCAGATTTCATACAGTAGTCCAGGTGGGGGATGAGGGGAAGCAATGCCAGAGCTATCCAGGAGGCTTCAATCTATGACGTTTGTAATGTTTCTCTAGCTTGGTGGTGAATACAATGAATGGTGTCTTGTTTTATGACTCTATGCACTTTTAGGTACGCCTGTAATATTATATAATAAAAAGAGAAAGGAATGACAAAAAAAATTGTTTTTAAAGGAGAGACCTATGTAATAGTAAGACACTCAATTTTATTATTGGGTGAGTAGTTGCAGAAGTCTGCAGAATTCCAAGATCATCTAATGTATGAAAGGCCTCTATCTTGAATTTCACACTGGAGGTGAAGGTAATAACCTCTCAACGTCTTAAAATTGTTCTATTCTGAGAGTACAGTTTCTTGAAAACATGTTAAGAATTTTAAAATTGAAATGCCATGTTCCTGGGCATAATTCCACATATACGAATTATTAAGTATATATTTAAATTTATGTTCAACATAACATACAAGCTTCTTTTATAATTCCTAAAAATTAAAGTTTTTAAATTTTTAATTACATTTTAGTAAATATAGCATCATTTTTCCCATATTGTAAAGCTGATGTCCACAAATATTAATATATCAGAATAAAACAATGAAAATGGCACAAGTGCATTAAGAGTCAAGTGAAATTTGTACTTGGTGTCTTATGAATTCTGACTTACAACCTTAATTTAAAATACTTTACATCTTATGGTATATGAATATAATGTTTTTAGTAATTTATAACTTACCCTGGATATTATCATTCTAAAGGAATAATCCACATTACATTCTTAATACAGAATATGGTATTCTTAGCTCTCTAGATAAATTTTTATAGTAGTATATAATAATCATAACCACAAACATATCACTCCTGCAAAAATGACATTCCATGAGATACTATGAAAACATACATGGGAAGGGGTGAAAGTAGCCTACAACAGTCTAATCAGATATAAATGATAATTCAGTTTTGGGCATATAGGGCCTCTGATATCTCCTCTGTTCTATAACTTAGCATACAATCTTGTTTTTTAATCACTGTTTTATTCAGCAGAAATTTATTAAATATCTTCTATGTGTGCCCTGGCTGGCATAGCTCAGTGGATTGAGCATGGGCTGCGAATCAGGCATCGCAGGTTCGATTCCCAGTCAGGGCACATGCCCAGGTTGCAGGCCATGTCTCCCAGCAACCGCACATTGATGTCTCTCTCTCTCTCTCTCTCTCTCTCTCTCTTTCTCCCCCCTCCCTCCCTTCCCTCTCTAAAAATAAATAAATAAAATCTTTAAAAAAAAAAAAAATATCTTCTATGTGTAAAGTTCTATTACAGACATTGATGACACAAGGATCAAGCCAATCTTCGGTGGCTCACACCTAAGTACATATAAACATATCTACTTAATATAACTTGTTTGAAAATTACAGATCAAGTTATTTAGAAAAATGTGATAATTATTAAGCCTATAAAATATCATATATACGTAAAGCAGAAATAATTTTAAACCAATGATGTGTCATAAAAACTTGCTTATCTTAGCAGAATTATAAAAGCTTAGGGAAAAGAAGTAGGTTAAAACTAATTTCTCCACATTGCAATAAAAGAGAATTACATAAAATACAGTTCCTTCTTTCTAAGTTTGATAATGATTCCTCAAACCTCCTTTTACTCATACTTTTGTGAAGAGTTCACTTACTTTACTGATCAATACAAGTTGAGGCAGAAGTAGGTATATAGTAGGTTGTATGGAAAAAGACATGCTGGTTATGACTATCACAACAGCTTTAACTGTGTTTCGCATACTCACAACCATAAACCTACTTTTGCCTCATCCTGTATAAATGATCCTATTTCTACAATTGTAAAGTAAGTGTCTTAGAAGTATTCTAAAGGAATTCTTATTAAATCTGAATACAGAAGATACAAAATACTTGTTGAATGAATGGAGAAATGGTTGCTCAAAGTTGACACATTGAGTAAAAAGGAATACCCAAGAGAAAAAGTAGAAAACAACAACAAAAAAAAAACCCATACTAGGGTTTTTTTGGTATAAAAACTACTAGGGCCTTTGGTAGAGGAATGAGTACTATACACTTCAAAGTCAAATTTTCTGTGCATATTATATAAATTAGGCAGCAAAATGTGACACATACTGCATGAATGTAATTTCCAAAGAGAATGTTAAACATCAATGTTTTATATGTTTAAAGCATTACGACTAACTTATTTGGAAAATATACTTCACTCCCCATTGGCGAAGCATTATAATATGATTGAATATTTTAAAAAACAAAACCACATTTTAATCACAATTTAGAATTGGTAATTTTGACATATGACTTGTTATTGTATCACAATATATCAGGTCACATACTCCAAAATGAAGAAACAACTTTCCCCCTGGTATACACAGCACCCCAAAAGAAGACAGTCACTTGAGACTATCAGCTATCTTATTCTTTAATACCAAATGTAAGTTTATAAAGTGACATTCCACTATGGGTGGAGTTAGATTAAAACCTACAGAGAGTCAGTTAATACCCATAACTAGTTTCCCTATTTCTATTCACATTAACACAAGAACTACAGGCTAGACAGGCTGAACCACAAAAATCATAGTTACAGTATAACAGGTACATTATCACTGCAGATCTACAGAATGTCACTGAGGCATTATGTACCAAGGAAATACTTAAAATAAATAATGAGTCCCCCCACCTTGTTGACAACCAGCATTGGTGTTAGTCATGACAATGAACATAACCAAATGGCAGTTTTGTTCCCATTTGTATTTAATACTGTCCAACAGGCTGGCTTTTCTCCAAATATACAAAATAAGTAAAAAATGCATCAAAAGAAAAATATAAGAACAATTACAGACTCAAGTACCTTAGTAATTCAAATATGAGTTATACATGGATTAGTTCTGCCATTGTCTAGAGCACTCTGGGATAAATATGAAATATTAGCATTGTTTTCCCTCAATATTTAGGTTAGAAAAGTACAATTATGTAATTAATAGAGAAAGAATGGTACAATAAACAAATGACAATATACCAACCCTCTGTTATAATCAGAAATGTGCAATTTAAAAAAATGACATCCTTTTTATACCAAAATAAACTATTCCTCTCCTAGGCATTTATCCAAGAATAATGTAAGCATAAATCTATTGTTTTAAAAAAACTTATAACATGAATATTCACAGAAGCTTTATTTGTAATAGCTAAAAAAACTGGCAAGAACCCAAATATCCACGAACAGGTAGATGGATAAACAAATTACAGCATATCCATGCAATGGAATATTACTTAGCAATAAAAAGGAACAAACTCGATACATTTAACAGCATGGTGGAATCTTAAAACCACTAGGTAGTATAGGGAACCTGTCTGCATGGTATGGCAAATGTAACCCAGCCCGATTCAGAAAACCAACAGGGAGCAAGATCAGCACACAGGAAGCCAAACCCACAGATCGGTTTTTCCGTGAGGAATCAGGCCTGCATTGTACCTAGGCTGCTTTGAGGCTTGCTTTATGCTAAAACTCCCTCACCCTGAATTGAGGCAGCAAATGTTTACTGCATATCTCTAAAGTAACTTCCTAAAATCTATGCTAAACCTCCTAAGGATGGAGTGTAACCAGTTCGACCACTTTTTCCTTTGCATTTGCAAACGTCCTTTTTCTTTTTGGTAATTAGTAACTTCCTCTCCTTTGTTATCTGTAAAAGGTAACTACCTAAAGCAAACCTGTGCATAGTAAATGAGGACTGTCCTCCATGTAATCTGTCCAGAAGAGCAATAAAAGCCTGTCCAGGCAGGGGTTGCGGACCTCTCTCAGAGGGTGGCCATGCCGTCCCTTTTTCTCTACATGACTTCTGTAGTCTGTGTGAATTTGTTTGTTGCATCCACAACCCACGGACCCCAAGGGCCGGCCGGGGTCCTCATCAAGGTAGAGTGAAAGAAGCTAAGCAGAAAAAAAAAAGAAAAGTACATACTGTAAGATTCCATCCATGTAAAACTCTAAAAAATGTAAATGAATCTATAGTTACAGAGAGCAGAAACTGGTTGCCTAGGAATTGGGTGTAAAAGGGTAATGGCAACAGGGTAAGATTACAAACAGATATAAAAAAACTTTATGAGTAAGAGATTTATTCACTATGCTGACTGTAGTAATGGTTTCAATGGTACAGAGGTCTGTCAAATATTATCAAATTATATTTTAAATATGTACAGTTTACTGTATGTCAATTATATCTCAGTAAAGGTGGGTTTTTTTTTAAGAGAAAACCTTAATTCTGTTATTTCTTTACTGTATACATGATTATATTTTCCTTTTATTAAAATCAAGGTTGTTCATTAAAAACCACACTCTAGCGTTAGGACATCATGGTTCCAGTCCCAGTTCCCTCACTTAGTGATGATGATGGTAGACAATCACTTAGCCTTCTGGGTCTCGTTTTTTCATTTGTAAAATGAGATTAGGCTAAACAGCTATAACGCCAATCTCAATTATTATTTTATGAATCTTCGGACTAGTAGCCTTGGCTTTTTATCACATTATGTTGTTCCCAGAACTCAATAATAAATCAAATTACCTTTTGTGATAGGGGAAATGTTTATTACAAAATTCAACAATAAACCCTTATAACTGTTTAAAATATTAAAATATAAAATATATAGTGAAATCAGCATTGGCTTGGACTTAGACCTAGTTTCAAAATCCATTTGCCTCAGTCTTCTATTGACATGTAAATAAGAAAAAAATAAACCAATTCCTCTTAGGGCTGTTGTGAAGATTAGTAAAATAAAAAGGGTAAGATGGTCAGCACATTCCTGTCACATAACAAGTATTCAGTAACTGGTAATTAAAATTACTATTATTTTAATGATAAAAGTGCTTTAAATTATAAAACTATTTGTATACTTTAGACTTTATTGTAACACATGAATGTGGTAGCATATTATTAATATAAATAAAATAACCACTTTAAAAGTATCTCTCACTATAAATTTTAATAGACAAGAATTTGGTGGTTCACCATGAATAAGGTTAGGCAAGAATGTTTCCCCAGTGCTCATCAAGCATCAACCACATAAATAATAAATGCTTTATTTCATTTACTCTACACAAATAAACCAAGGAAGCAGAGGAGAGAATAGGGGTGTGGAAGGTAGGGTGAGAGGTACTGCTATTTTTATACAAGGTAATGAAAGAACTGTTCTTATCTAATAATTTTTTTTTGTTAGGGGGTTTAGTATATTTTAATTCATAAAATATTTTTTTACACAAAATATGGCATCATTAGCCAAAGATGTCCCTGGCTAAACTATAAAGATGTCATTCCTTTAAATTGGCATATGAATAAAAAGAATACAAAATACTTCAAACATCATGCTGTGATTTCAATGTAATTCCCCCAAAGAAAAGATCCAGCAACTATTAAACAGAAAAAGTTTTCAACTGAAACTAGGATACTTCGTGAAAACTATACACTTGAGAACTTTCATTTGCTTTCCCTTATGGCTCTTTGAGTTAAATTATCTTTCATCATAACAGAAAGAAAATACATAACTGACTAAAAAACTTTTAAGTGGTAAAATATGCATATTCCAAGGAAAAAGTAACTAAAATATAAAGTAAACCTATTTTTAAAAAGTTTCATTCTTTATATCTTTTTCTGGCTGTTTACCTCAAAGAATAAAAATAGCACAATGCCTTATTTTTCAAGCTGTTGACCAAAGTTTAGAACCAGCAATACATCGAGGCCAATTTCAATTGTTAAATGATTTGCCTGTCAAATAAGGAAAAAAACAAAAAGACATAATTTGGGGCAGCTTTCTGAATGAAAAAATAGAAGGTTTTCATTAATTTTTACTGTCTGCATGCATTTGGTCCCTATTATCCCACTCTCCTAGAACATCTTTTCCTCTTAATAAAATTCTACCTATCAACAAACTGTGGTACACTTACACAATGGAATACTACGCAGTAGAAAGAAAGAAGGAGCCCCCACCCTTCATGACAACATGGATGGAACTGGAAAGCATAGTATTATGCTAGGTGAAGTAAGCCAGGCAGTGAAAGACAAATACCATACTGTCTCACTTATAAGTGGAACCTAATTAGCAAAACAAACTGGCAAACAAAATATAGCAAGAGACATTGAAACTGACAACAAACTGAAAATAACCAGAGGGAGGGGAGAGGGAAATAACATGAAAAAGAAGGAAATGGGATGTAAATGAACACGTATGAGGGACCCTTGGATGGAACCAAGGGGGTAGGGTGGGACTGAGGGTGGGGGGTGGGAGTGGGTAGGGCATGGGAAAGTGGTGGTGGGAAAATAGAGACAACTGTATGCAAACATCAATAAAAAAGAGTAAAAAAATTAAATTAAATTAAAAAAATAAAAGTAAAAAAAAATCTAGCTATCCCCCAAGCCAGATTAAATTTTCCCTCCTCTCTAAAGCTTCTCTTCAAGTGGCCACTCCCTCCTTTGAAGTCCTATAGCACCTATCTGTACAACTCACTTAGAAATTACATATGACCTCAAGCCATTCCCCCTTCCTTTGCAGTTTTGAAATGTAATTTAAATATTGAACTGGTAACTTCTCATGATTGTTTTAGCAACTGAATTTAGTTTCTAGAGGGCCACTGTCAGTTTAGTAGTCACTAACCACAAGTGGCTATGTATATTTAAATTTATATTAAACTAAAAAATCAGTTCCCCAGCTGCACTAGCCCCAATTCACATGTGGCTAGGGCTATCCTTTTGGATAGTTACTGAAAGGACATACTACACTTCTATCATCCCAGGATGTATATAATTGAACAAAATTACTCTGAAAGGCAGTGGCCATGCCGTGTTTCTTTGTATGTATTATAGTCCTTAACAAAGTACCTGAATATGGTAGGCATTTCAATATTTATTCAATACAGTAATGTCTTGATTGAATAAGACATTACTGTTATGGCAGAGATGGTTCTACAAATATGTCTTATTTTGTTAAGTCTGTTAAGAATTTGAACAAATAGGTTCCAACCAAGACGGAGGCGTAGGTAGAAACTCTTCGCTTCCTCGCACAACCAAAAGGAGGATAACAACCAATCTAAAATCAATAAACAACCAGAAGTGCTAGAAAATCAAACTGCATGAACCTCCGACAACAAAGGAATTAAAAAAATCAACCAGTACAACCAGACTGGTAAGGTGGACTGCGCAGGCCCACTCAGAAAAACCATGGCAAGCCGGTAGCCCTGGGGGCAGGGTGGGCTGCGAGGGAGGAGCTGACTTAAGGGGAAAACTGAGACTTACAGCAGGACTACGGGCTATGGCTGGAGTTGCCCTGGTGGGAGATACTCCCAGTCTCACAGGAGTTCATTGAAAAGTGCACAGTTCCCTCTCTGCAGCACAGCAAAGAGGGTTGCCCTACCCTGGTGAATACCTAAGGCCCCGCCCCCTCACAACCGATCAACTGCACCAAGACAGAGAAATACGGCCCAAATGAGCAAAGCCTCAGAAAGAGAACTAAGAGAGGAGAAGACTGCCAACCTATCTGATGGAGAACTTAAAGCCCTGGTAATCAAAATGTTCACAGATCTGATTGAGCGTGGTCAAAAAATGAATAAACAATGATGGATACCCAAAGTGAAATAAAGCAAAATATTCAAAGAACCAACAGTGACAGGAAGAAAACCAGGACTCAAAGCAACGATTTCAAACAAAAGGAAGAAATAAACATCCATCCTGAAGAAAAGGAAGAAACAAGAATTCAAAAAAAAAAAAATGAAGAGAGGCTTAGGAAACTCTGGGACAACTTGAAATGTTCCAATATACGAATTATAGGGGTGCCAGAAGGAGAAGAACAACAGCAAGAAATTGAAAACTTATTTGAACAAATGATGAAGGAAAACTTCCCCAATCTGGAAAAGGAAATAGACTTCCAGGAAGTCCGGGAAGCTCAGGGAGTCCCAAAGAAGGTGAACCGAAGGAGGAACACACCAAGGCACATCATCATTAAATTACCCAAGATTAAAGATAAAGAGAGAATCCTTAAAGCATCAAGAGAAAAGGAGAGAGTTACCTAGAAAGGAGTACCCATAAGGCTATCAGCTGGTTTCTTAAAAGAAACCTTGCAGGCAAGAAGAGGCTGGAAAGAAGTATTTGACGTCATGAAAGGCAAGGACCTACATCCAAGATTACTTTATCCAGCAAAGCTTTCATTTAGAATGGAACGGCAGATAAAGTGCTTCCCAGATAAGGTCAAGTTAAAGGAGTTCATCATCACTCAGCCATTATATGAAATATTAAAGGGACTTATGTAAGAAAAAGAAGATCAAAAATATGAACAGTAAAATGACAACAAACTCACAACTATCAACAAATGAACCTAAAAGAAAAGAAAAACAATGAAAACAAAAACTAAGCAAACAACCAGAACAGGAACAGAATCAGAGAAATGGACATCACATGGAGGGATTTCATTGGGGAGGGGAAAGGGAGGAATAGGGGGGAAAAGGTACAGGGAAGAAGAAGCATGGTTAGTAGGCATAAGGTAGATGGGGAGGGATAAAAAATGGTATAGGAAACAGAGGACTCAAAGAACTTACACGTACAACCCATGAACACGAACTAAGTGGTGGGGGGGAATGCTGGAGGGTTGGGGGGAGGAGGAGGGAATAAAGGGGGAAAATTTGGAAAAAGTGTAATAGCATAATCAATAAAAAATACTTAAAAAAGAATTTGAACAAATATTTTCAAATATAGAACGTATCTCCCAATGAAAGGCAATAAGGGCCCACACAGAAACAAACAACTACAGCTAAGAAGTGGGTGCCATAGATGCTTTTATATCTGCTTACCCATTAATGCCGAGCCCACAACGGATGCACATCCATTACACTCCCCCGCTTCACTAATTTGTTACTTGCCTAGACCCTTGAAACGCATGTTAGTTGTGACCTCTCCTCCATCCTCCATAGACATTTACAAATTATTTTATTAAGTAATATAAGGATTAATTTTGATCAGTTTTCTAAAGCTGTAAGTAGTGTACTTAAAATTGTTTGGCTCCATTTTGATAATCCTTTCAACAATGCCAGCCCTTAAGTAAACTGTTCTATTTATACAAATGAAAGACTTTAAATCAGAACTTTCATTGGTGTCTAGTTGTCAATGCCTATTATCATAAGAATTGATTTTCTGTGAAGGTGACTCTCTCAAATAAACATCTTAATAATGCAATTTTTGAAATTAGTTTAAAAATGTTTCTCTACGGAGAATTGAAATGAAGATATCTGTTTTAACTTCACGATACTATCAATTCATTTACTTGTATTTGATTACTATAGAGGGTATACAATAGCCAACTGCCTGAATTAATGAATTATATCCTTGCCTATATATGAAACAAAAACTTGCTGCAAATATTATCAGATGAAAATCGAATGTTAGTATGCAAATAGTGAACTGTGAAATTCTCATTTGGTAACGTTTTCCTGAGCTCAATGTTTGTTATTTGTTTCTGCTACTTGAATAATAGAAAATCTAAAGTGAGAGAAAAGAAATCATTTTATTTAAATCTATCTTGACTATTAAAGGTTTTTTAATGATATCTACATATATACTAATTTAAAAAATTATTTACTTTCCTCAGCTTTCAGCCACTTCTCATTATTACACCAGTTCATTAATTGTAACTGTAGAAAGCCAAGTTAATAACAGAAAAACAAAAGTTTCTGTTTTACAAAGAGCTGGAGTATCAACTGGTATCCTTTCTTAGTTCAACTTCAGTTATTAAACCTAAAAAAGATGCCTATTCCAGATTTGCTTACTATTAATATCACTCCCTTCTCTTTCTACAAAATCAGAACAAGCTAACTTTTTACTCCTTACTATTAGCTCAAACTGAACATTGTTTTTAAATTAGTGTAATAATAGTCAAAAGTTTTGTTATGGAAAAATTCAATAGATACTTTTTTAAAGAGATTAGATCAATTCCCTATTTACTTTTAAAAAGAAATATATAAACCATTATTCTTAGAAATGAGGAATTTTATACATTTAGCTGAAAGTCTTTCAAATAATATATTTAAGGAATTTAGTTTTTGTAATTAATCAAAAATGCGAGATTCAAATGAATTTTCAAGCTCAAGTAATTATTCAACAAATTAAAATAATTTCTGAACATAGACATCCAGTTCAAAATTCTTAAGCATGAAAAATACCTTGTGATATCTTCTAAAAAGTAATTTTAAAAGACACACTAACAAATTGGCATTTGTAAAAACATACAATCGATCAAAAATGATAAAGAAAATGCTACCCACACACTCACACACACACACTAAACCTGTCTCTCCAGTTCCCTAAAACTGACATTTGAGGCTGTCAGGAAAAAACAAAACAAACAAAAAAGACCAGCTTCATCTAATCTCAGTGGTAGTAAAAATGCTAAAGAACACAAAATTTCTAGTTAACAATACTGTACAGTATATTTGAAAGTAGCTAAGAAAGTAGATCTTAAAAGTTCTCATTAAAAGGAACAAATGTCTATAAGCACGTGGAGTGATGACATTAACTAAATTTATTGTGATCATTGCACAATATATACACATTTCCAATCATTATGTTGTATACCTAAAACTAATACAATGATATATATCAAGTACTCATAAATAAGATAAAGTTAACTTTAAAAAGAATATGGAATTTCTTGGATATGTTGTTTTAAGATCTCAACATGAAAAACTGACCAAATTCCTACTATCATCATTTGCTGTTTTCTACACCTGAGATCAAACTCCAGCTCATAAAAAAGAATGTAATTTAACACATATGACTCTAAAAGAATGATGGATATAAACTATGACTTCAAATTCAAAACTATTTTTCTGTAAATCTTTGATGCATACAAATATATACAAAGATTTATATATGTTTAATATATTAAACTTCTAAGACATTATCATTCACTTCACTTGAAAACCAATTAATTTAAAATTCAGACAGTACAAAGTATTTTAACATTTTCTAGTCAGAATGTAAACAAAACCCTCCGGACTCATTGCAAAAACATCTTTAAACATACATAATTACTTTCTAAAGAAAACTAATTTATTCAAATGTAAATAATTTCTATAGCCCACAAAGGACATTTCTGTCTTCTCCAAATTAAAAAGTATTTAAATTTATTTAAAAAATTTAAAAAAAATTTTTAAAAAGTATTAAAAAAATTTAAAGCACATTATCACCATAAGATCTTTATCCCTACAAACAATCATAAATTAGAAATAAGTGTATTGAAATATAGACCTGAGCATTTACTATCCAGCAGAGTTCAAGAGAATTTTCTGGAATGATGAGAATAGCGATACTGTTCCATATGACAGCCACTAGGCACATGTGGCTACAAGCACTTAAAATGTGGCTAGAATGACTCAAATATTAAATTTTATTATTTAATTAAAAATTTAAAAGCCATATGTGGCTAGTGGCTACTGCGTTGAGTAAGTTACAGACTAGCACACGATCATGACTAGGTACAGTAACTACAAGGGTGCTATACTGATAAAAACATCATGGGAAGCCACCCAAGTGCTTACCAACAGATAAGCAGATGAACAAAATGTAGTATTTACATACAATGAAGTATTATTCAGGCTTACAAAGGAAGGAAAGCCTGACACATGTTGCAACATGGATGAAACTTGATGGCATATGCTAATGAAATAAGCCAGTCACAAAAGGACTCACTGTATGATTCCACTTACATGTCAAATTAATAAAGACAGAAAGCAGAAAAGTGTTTGCCAGGACCTGGGGAGAGGGGGTTATGAGGAGTTAGTGATAAATGGGAAAAGAATTCCAGCTTTACAAGATGAAAAGACTTCTGGAGATGGATGGTGGTGACAGTTGCACAGTATGGTGAAGGCGCTTAATACCATGAATGGTACACTTGGAAAATGGTTAAAATAGTAACTGTTCTACGTATACCACAATTAAATTTTTTTAAAGTATCACAATTTAAACAAATAAGTACTTCTTATAGCATAGCTAACTGGAAATCTAAAGTCACCAATAAAGGAATTAAAGTGCTTCTCAGAAGATGGAAACATCGGATTTGCTGAGAAAAGGTTACAGTAATTCTATAATGAATCAAGTTACACTATATTACCACACCACAGCCAAGAGCTAAGTAAGCATTTACCTTGTACAGGACCTAGCTGGACAGAGTATATTGGAACTCTTTTAAGTCACAAGGCTAGAAAGTAGTAGTGTCAAACCTGAATTGTGTTTTGTTGTTTGGTTTGAGTTCAGGCAATGGTGATAACAGAGCTGGCCTTGAGCAAGTCACATATTGAGCAACAAGAAAAACAAAGTCCAGAAATGTATTCAGTTATTTGTTAATTGTATACAGTTATTTCTAACTTCCTTAGAAGATAAGACTAACTCTATTTTAGAGGAAAGGCACAGTAAAAGTACACCTCTCAGATAATTGCTACCATCATTAAAAGTGTTAAAATATTATTACAAATTATTTTTGGAAAGTTGTTAGATACTCAAGTGGAAAGGGGTGTATAAAATGAAGTTTATTCTTAGGCTTTTTAACAACTTTAAAAAAATTTAAAGCACATTATCACCATAAGATCTTTATCCCTACAAACAATCATAAATTAGAAATAAGTGCAGAATAACCTTTAACATCAGGGAAAAAGATATTATTCCTTTTAAAAGATATAAAACATGAATACGGTTTCAGTGCACTAAAATATCTCATGCATATAAGATACTAACTTTGCAAGTTTATATCATGGGTAACATGATTGGCCTCTTTTAACTTATTTATAATTTATAAATATAGAAAACATTTTTTGACTTCATAAGAAATAGCTTTAAATGATTTCTAAATTTTACATAAACTTTAAACCATGAAAAACTTTCCAGAAACTACACACTACTGCTGCTGAAATCACACTTCTACAATATTTTATGTTACAAAAATACCACAAAGAACTTGGATACTACCTTGAATTCTCACAACTAGGTGGCAAATTATAGATTCCCTTTTATAGTTATTCTTAGTTCACTTGGAAAAGAACATTTTTTGCATTTATTTTTTACATAGCTTTGAAGGTATTAACCTTCACTAAATACTAAAGGAAGAAAATAAAACTAGAATTTTTCCTAGTATACTAGGTATACTAGTGTATACTACAGGCAGAAAATTTTTAGGTATACTAAAGGAAGAAAATAAAACTAGAACTGTGAGAATACTAAAATGAGGGAACAAAAGTGAGAAGATAATGATTCAGGTTAGAGCAGCCATTGGCTGAGTAAATACGAACAACTGTAAATTAGGTATAATAATCCTTCCCATCCCTAATTAAAAGGGTCATTTTAAGAATCAAGTGAAATAAGACATGTGAAAGTGCCCTATAACTCAAAAATGCTTCGCAAACGTAAAGTATTAGTACCATCAGTAATACTATTCACTTTTTCAACATGGTTTTTTCTTTTGTATGGGCTACTTTTATAACCAACACTAATTCCTTCTCTATAATTATCATTATACTATACTAAACTAAATAATTATCCACCATCTTGGTAACCTCAAATAAAACAAAAGGAAAGGTCAACTTTATAAAAAGACTTAGTAAATTTTTTTTTTAGGATATGGTAAAGCAAGATTTTTGCTTTAGATCTGATATTTAAGGTTCCCTTGGTTATACGTCACAGGCAGTAAGGAATCACTAAACGCTCGAGACAACTTCTGAATCTAGTGATGTACATAGTCTAAATAAAAACAAAACGAGACCGAAGAGATGCAGGTAAGATATAAGATATTGTAACCATCCAAACAAATGTAACGAGGGCTCAAACTTGAAGAGTGGCTGTGTAATTTATTCAAGTTAATAATTAGGAGAATCAACTGAAGAGGCTGAGACTGTAGTCAAAAATGACCAGCAAATTTCTAGCATTGGCAACCATGGACAGAATGATAACCTTTAGAAATACCAAGAAGTCAGATGCAGTAAAACCATCACAGTCAGTCATAGAAATTGGTCATTTATATACTGAAACATTAATCAAGCATAAACCATATGCCAAGTGCTGGAGTCAAAGATGAGTAAGACATACTTTCTGTTCTAAAAGTGGGAAAGGCACATATAATTTAACAATTAATTGCCATACTGGGTGATGTATAGGATGAGGGTGGATCCCCCCAAAACAGAATTTATTTATAAAAAATTGTGTATTTCTTCTTACATTTTAAAATTTCAGTTTCCTTCAAAGTACTCCCTATTTGATGTAATACACCTATCGAAACTTATTTTTCCATTGCTCAGTTTTTTAACATGTCAATTTTGATGTCCTTTAGTGCTACTGCCATCTTTTAAGTCACTTGGGCGAGATCAGGTGAATAGGGAGGGTGGGCACTGGGGTCATGCCATTTTTGGTTAAAACTACTGAACACTCAGCACAGTGTGGGCAGGTGGGCTCATAAATCACCCATTATGAAATGTGCAAAAACGATTAAAGAATCTTCAAAATAAATTCACAGAAGCTGAACATAGCCTCTCACAACAATGCCAGCTTTTGAAACACTCACCTAAAGGGTGGGGGAGGGGGAAGCCTGTACTACAAGAGGCCCACGCTTCAGAAGATATTTCCTTTTTTGGGGGGTGGGGGGTCCCACCTTGAATTCAGTAACAGGAGATGCAACATGGGAAGTAAGCTAATATGCTACTGGATCAAAATACTACATAACCAATTACTAAACTTACTTACTTATCAAAAATGTATCTTAAACAAAATTTTGCTTATGTAATGAATATATTGATATATTCAACAGATATATTTTTCTTAGCAGAATTTTAAGGAATGTCCAATTTCTCATAAGCTTTTCAGGCAGACAATCAATATTGGTATTCTTAAAATTAGAAACAGCATGTGCAAAGATACAGAAGTATAAAGAAGCAGTGTAGTTCTAAGAACTGCAAATAGTTTTAATATCACAGAGTATGAGATGCATAAGGAGATAAATCTGAAAAGACTGATAAGGACCAGATGATGGAAGATCTAATATATTTTATTCTGTAATCAATAAGAAGGTTTAAGCAGAGAAGTGCTTTCTTAACCTACACCTTCTCAGAGAACAGACCCGTCCCTAACTCACAGGAGAGTCCTTGCAGCACATCAGCATTGCCATAACTGATTGGACCATGGACATGTCATATAGAACTGGACATGTTCTGTATGATGTCGATCAGATTTTTCTCATTCAAGAATTTTGAATTGTGGCACAGAACATGTGGGTCAGTTAGCTCTGGGCACTGGACTTGTAAATTAATGTAATTTCAGAAGTTAGGAGTGCCAGTCGGGACGACGTGAAAGGAGAACCAGTACACTGAGGAAATGTAAAGGAGTATGCATGCTCAAGGAGATAGGAGAACATATAGCCCCACTAAAGAAAGCCTCTCCTTTCCTATTTAATCCTCATGGGATGTGGCTATATATCCTACCCTTGATTAAGTAAGATATCCCTGTAGCTTTCCAATAAATCCAATTTTTGTTTAAGTTAATTTAAATGTGTTTCTATTCCCTGTAACCCTGAGATAAAAGTGATTAATTCTGGTGGTTAATCTGAAGAATTAGAGAAGAAGATGCAAAAAGTGTAGAACATTTAAACTAGAAAGGAGTTATCAAAAGAAAGCAATAGTAACAAATAAAGATAGATACGATGAATGAAAAGTAGCCAATATTGTACAGGGTTCATGAAGCTTAATTTAAACAAGAGATTTTCAGGAAAGCTGAAGCAGCATAAATTGCCTCCAAGGACTAGCATAAAAGAATAAAATACTTAAAAATAAAATATTAATATAAAATATTAAAATTAATAAGCATTTTCACTGAAGAGATATGGAATGGAAAAAATGAACAGTTGAACTATTTACATATAGAATTTTCATTATTTCTTTGTTTCTAAATTCACTCTGAGTCAACTAACAGTAGTGTCTAGTTATGTTAAATGATTCAATATTTTATACAACTTTCTATGGTTGTTTATTTGGGTAACAATGATTTTCAATCATTTTCATGTCATGGCACACAAAAACTAAGTACTAAAATTACGCAGCTCACCAAAAAAACATATTTTTTGCTGATCTGACCAAAAAAGACAGGTATAATTTTGATTTATTCACACCAGACGGCTATTGTGTTGGCTGTTGTCAATTTATCTAACAATCTAAGGGAAAATAGGTCAGTGCCCCTGACTAAATACTCATGCAGTGCATGCTGTGGCATACCAGCTGAAAATCACTTGGATAACTACATTCACGGAAAATAAACTCAGTAGCTTTACCCATTCTATACCAAATCTAGAACAGATTTTAAGTGCAGCCTTGCTGATTACAGTGATATGAGGGATTCTGGTATCTGTTATAAAGGTAAAACATTTAAAATTGTCCCTGCCACAAACACCCTAAGAAAAGTGAAAAGATAAGTTACAAACTGAGAAAAGATATTCACAATATACATAAAACATTAACATGAATATAAAGAACTCTTATAAATCAATGAGAAAAACACAGAAAAATCAGCGAGAGACATGAATAGGAATTTCACTTAAAACAAAAAGGCCAGTAAATATAAAAATAAATGTTCTACATCAGTAATCAGGAAAATGCAAATCAAGACAACAGTGATAGAGCAATATTACATTCTTCTGGTTTGTAAAAATTAAAAGGCAATATTAAGTGTCTAAGAGGATGGATAACCAACCGACTTTTTAATTTCATATATTGCTGATATAAATATGAAGTGGCTCAACCACATTTAAGCTGGGCACCATCTCCTAGAATTGGGCATTAACCTACGCTCTGAGGCAGCAATTCTACCTTTAGGTATATAATCCACAGAAACAGATATATACAATAAAAAAGTACACAGAATGTCCACAGTAGCTCTGTTCACAATTACAAAAACAGAGAACAACTAATGCCCAACAATGGAGAGTGAGTGGATAAAATATCCAAGTGACCAACAAGGAGTTAGCAAATATCTTACTAAATATAATACAGCAATTAAAATGAGTGACTTTAGCAATATGCAATATAGATAAATCAGCAATAGGTAAAAAAGCAGATCTGGAAAGATTATGTTCAATACAACTATATAAAAACTAAAGTAAAAGATGTATCTTTTAGAATGATATATCCAACAAAAATATACAAAGAAAGTAAGACAATGAGCCCAGAATTTAAGATGATGACTACCTTGATTGACAAGAAGATAAAGGTGGGGAAATGGAAAAGAGAAAAACCATATGTAGGTTAAGTTCCTAACTGTGGGGGGAAGGTGGGGAATGAGTGGTAGTCCATGGATGCTTATTACAATGATAGATAGTGATAGATAATGATTAATCCAATGCAGTGTACCTAAGGTTAATAAAAGAAAAAAAAATCCAAAAATTTAATGAAATTTGTCCAGTGAAAATTCTGAAATAGGCAGAAGCACCTCTGCAGAGAATCATTAAGGGTAACTATAGGAAAGGGAAAAATATGATTAATATTTAAAGATATATTATCCACCACATGTACTAGGTAGAAAACAGGTCTCCTGTAATCTAAAATAAATTCCAAATGCTGCCATAACAATTTTCCAATAAATAAGGTCTTTGTGAGTCAGGAAGGTAAAATATCTTAACCAATTAGAAAAAGTAATCACTGCCAAGTTTCTAAAATAGATAAATCCTAGTAATGTTATATATTATGTAATTCTTATGTATCAATTCCCTTCTATAATGTGACACTAACACTTACCTTCTAATCTAAGGTATTTATTATCAACTGCTCCTGTGCTTTCTCGTTCCTTATTTTTAATAGAAGATATTTATGTACATGTTACTCAAATGTAATTTCTGTGAGATTGTGAAAAATGGTGACAACAGAGCTAGTTTCAAATAATATTTCATTAGATATAATTAAGAGGAACTAAACATGTACCAAAATAAATGCTCTCTATTCTGCTTTTCCAAGATATTAGAGGTTACTTTCATTATTATGTTTTCTCATTCAAAACTTTACAATAAGTATCTTTTAAAACTTTTAACTAGTTTTCGACTTTCTAACTTTGCTGCCAAGTTTAAACTCTGCTGAATATCAAAAATTAATCATATTGAATGCCATGACTTTTTATACTGTAGTTAAAAAAGTAAAATTAGTTTTTGACAATTGTAGACAATTGTGTTGAACAATTTGTCAGAGTAGACAACTGTTCAACACTACATTTTCCTAAACTATTTCATTAAATATCATGTATATTTCTGGAAGTAACATTATTTTCATCTCCATAAACTACTACTCCACTCTTCACATTTGTTTAAAAATATAACACAAAGAAATAAACTTAAAGGCATGAAGATTAATTGTTGCCAACTTTGAAAAACAGAAAAGAACTCAAAGAATCAGATTCAAAGCCCTGGGGTAAAAAGAGAATGCCTAGAAGGTGTCCCTATCTATATTTTTTAAAACATTGATAAAATATTAATAGTAGGAGTTGTAGGAGACTAGAATTAATGTCTATTACACTGATTAGAGATGACAGAAAAACATGACCCATTTTAGAGCCATCGCTCTCTAACACTAGTTTCAGTACAGAGATGCTTAGCTAGGTAGCCAATAAAAGTTGGCGATTTATTTAAAGTATGTCGTATTCAATAAGGTATGCAGATTTCTTTTAAGAGTATCAATCAAATCTAAGCTGAAAATCACATTGTACTGATCTACCGTTCAGAGTCAATGCTATGTATCATTGTCTGTTACTAAGTACATACTGTACTCACCACTTTTCTAAACTGTATATGGAAGTACTGGGTCAAAATTAAATATTTTGAGATTTAAGAAAAATGTTAATAAAGGTAGTTAGAGCCACTTATCTAGAACTAGTGGCAAAAATGTTTTTCAACCTATAGCTATTTCTATATTAAAACTCTATGAACCTCATTTCTCTTTAAAAATTCTAATAAGTAAAATGAGATAAAGGGAAGAAAATTTCAATATATTGAACACCTTAAAATTATACAATGTGGTATATTAAATATGTCTCAATTAAAAGGGGAGGAAAAGAGGAAATAGACTCAAATACCATGGGGCTTATAAATTGGGAAAGTTTGTCAGTTATCTCTGAGAACTATGAGCACATTTTTCTTTTGTGCTTTTGTACATTTTCCAAATTTTCTACAATGACCATGTATCACTTTTATAATAAAAAAAAAACCCTGTAAAATCTATTTTATCTATCCTGCCTTTCTCATACTACATTCCTCCAACCTGCCCTAAAATTTTATCCTCCCAATAGAGACCTCCCCCTTTCTAGTATCACTGCAAAATTAGATGCCATCTTCTAATCTTCCAACAAACAGATAAAATAGTGTGCTATATATGTAGATACACCGGATTTTGCCATGTATAATGCACTTCTGTATATAATGTGTACCCATTATTTGTGTGCGTTATACACAGGATTATACCCATGGCATGTAATCATTATACCCATGTAAAATGTGCAGCCTTATTTTTCCCTCAAAATTCGGGCAAAAAAGTGCGCATTATACACGGCAAAATACAGTAATATAAGTAGTGCAAAAATCTATTTTGAACTTGTCAAGAGAATATTTTTGAGACAAGAGATTAAAAATGTAAATTAAAGATGAAGTAATTTTCTTTTGTCAATGATTATAATCAACTTTCTTAGAACAGCCAAGATATTTCTCATCCGAGGTAACAAATGGAGACTCTTCATTAATGAGAAACACAAAGCTTGATGATTTATAAAATTTTAAAGCAAGGTTTACCTTATGGATAATCTACAAAGAAATATAAAATATTATCGAAGGTTTAATGCAAACATTTAACAACTTTCATCAGAAAGAATAATTTTTAAATGAAAACCTGCAAAAAGGGTATTGATACCGTAATTCTTTGTAGAATATCCCACCTTATTCACAGTAATAAAAACACTGCTAAATTATAGACTAACAAATAGAATGTGGAAATCATTTTTTCTCGTTATAGAGGAACCTAACAAGAAATATAAATTTTATACTAAAGTTAACGCTGGTTAATTACATTTTTGGCCAATTTTTATAAAGTTTATGTATCTACCACATTGGAACGCAAAACATTTATGGGTCCACAGAACTGGGGCAGCTTAAAGAGTAGTTTAGTGGCAAAGTCAGCCTTACAAAGTGACCATGAACAATTTGCTGAACATCCCTGAACTTAATTACTTGATCCGTAAAATGAAAATAACACCCATGCACTTTATCAGATTGTAAAGAATAAGGTATATACGGTACCAAGTACAATGTCTGACATACAACGAATAATCAACAAATGTTATTTGTACTCTCCTCTAGAAAGTGAAAACCACATCTTGTCATCTTTATATACTTCAATATAGTTTTAGTAGGTACTCACTCAGTGTTTTCTGAAATGAATCCCTATAATTTAAGGAGAACTACTTCAAGCTTTCACTTGAGCAAGTCACCTCCACATAAGTAAATTCTGCTGAGAATGGAATTTTATATTCCCAACACTTTATCAGGCATTTTGATGAAGATGAATCTCCATTAATGGACAAGGTAACTTTATTAGCATGTTACTCAACATTTGGGTCTGCACTTACAAAATGAGCCAACATTTTCAGTTTGAGGTTCTTTGTATAGTTTTCATTAATTCAGTTTCTTTTGAAATAAACTTTAACTTCTGTGGCTTCACAAAAGTATCTCATTAAGTTTCCCACTACATTTCAAATAAAAAATAAAGAGAACAGGACCCAAGAAGTTTATTATAAAAGATAAAAATTAGAAATTGTCAAATAATTTTATATTTTTAAATAGCCTATTTTAATTTTTACTACAGCAAATAAATATTCTTCCTTATACTTTGAAGTCTCTAGCCTTCAGTTTG
The DNA here is from genome assembly GCA_004024845.1 of Tonatia bakeri. NCBI lineage: Eukaryota > Metazoa > Chordata > Mammalia > Chiroptera > Phyllostomidae > Tonatia > Tonatia bakeri. Next base: position 33,158 of record PVIA01009529.1, read on the forward strand.
TGTGTACTTTAAACATTACTTCACAGAAATATTACAGTAATAAACAAAATAAAGTACTGTGGTTTTAGATTTTCTTTGTTTTCTTTCCACAGCCAAAGTTATTAATAATCCAATTTCAGCTCAAGTAGTTAAATATTTCAAATTCTACAATATAATTTGAAAATGATTTAAAAATGTCGACTATATAATATTTCTAAATAAAAATCAATTTCATTATAAGTAGGTAACATGTAATTTTCACAGTGAAACAAGTATTCCTGAGACAAGATAGGGCAAAGTAATAGTTTTTAGCAACTAAACACGTCTTAAAACTTGCAATGTAAATTACTATTTAAATGCTTAAAAGAGTTTGGCAGAGAAGGAAATAACTTTATACTACACAATTTTTTAATCTAAATAAATTCAAACTTAGATTTTTAAAAACTGATTCTACTAGCAAGTTTGATAAATATTTGGTTACTATATTCTAGTTTCTTGACTCAATGAAATAATAAAATGTTTGAATAGATAAATATGGTGAGCCAAATTTTATCACCATTTATGTTAAGTGCTAATATAAATAATATTCTCAATTACTTTAATAAATATGATAAAGTTCAAATGCAATAGCTGTTATTAGAACCGTTATTAAATACACTAAGAAAAATACCCTGGATGTATATGACAACCTATAAGGTAACGATTAACAAAAACTATTCTTTTTCTGGAGAGGATTACATTTTATAATATTTAAAAGTCTAACTTTAGTTGTTTCCTTACTTTGGTCCCATTTTTTAGTCATATTTAAAACTCTTTATTTCTCCAACCTGCTTCCTTGTTATTGTCAAAACTGACCTTATTAAAAGTCCACAAATGCTATATTTTAATACAAATGAAAATGTTTTCAGGTCGTGTCAAGGTCTTTTATATCAACTTTCTATAAAATACAAATAAAGATGCCAAATACTTTATAATTCTGAAGTCACCCCATTCAAATAAAATGCTCCCGTCATTTTCATGGCTTTTTCAGAATCAGAGTATGATTTTCATATCTCAAGACTAGGCAATTAAATGCATTTCTGATTGTGCCTCAAACAAACTTTATTCTAAATGCTCGTGTAAATTAATAAAACAACAAATTTCATTCATTTAGCAAATGTGGTGTGAGGTATGACCTCCTTATAAAAGGCTAAGAGCAATTAAAATAGTATACATGCTCAACACAAAATTCAGCTCTGCATTTCCAAAAGACTCCAAATTTGCAACAATGCATTGGTATACCCTGTTGGAATCTCTATTTTTGTGAAGGAAATATCAAGTATTATAACAATACATTCAAGCTTACATCATGCAAAATAAACCAAGCTTATTGTAGGGAGCTATAGAAAAAATAGACTTGAAAGGCAAAAAATTTTGAAGCAGCTGCAATACTTAATTTTAACATCAAGAATCAATCCGTGTCCAAACTCAGTCTTTAAAAATATTAACTGATCAATGCACATAAAGAAATGTAAGTATGCTATTTTTTCTTCTTATGGAAGACCACATTAAAACAAACTAAGTAAAAGTCAAAAAACAGGCACGAAATTTTAATCCAAATGTAAACATCTCTGGAAAACTCCAAAGTAATGAAAAATATACCCAACAGGGTAGCATAGGTATCCTGGTACATCATAGAGACCTAAAAACAAAAAATCGTGCCTACATCATCAAATATTTAGCTGGAGATGTGAAACAGTAATATTGCTATTCGATATGGATTTAACTAATTAAGGTACCCAATTTGCTCTCATTTTCTGCAGGCATGCAGTGTCCAGAATTTTCCCTTAGTCGACTGATTTCTCATTTGTAAACAACTTCTGGAGGTTTTTCTCTGGTGTTCAAACGCGAGGGAAAATGAAAGTCTTAAAAGCATCAGCATCTAAACTTACGAATCTGAGCACGGAGTTACTGAGAAAGGGAAAGCAGCTGATAAGGGAGACCACATATATCACTTGGTTTAAAAAAAAATGGTAGTCCTCAAATTAGAGGGGGTAAATGCAGTTACCTAAAGAGGACCCGTTAAGTAAAGCCAGCATTTAGTGAGGCACGTTAAAAAACAAAAAATACAAAACACTTGTCTAGGGGCTGGAAGTTATGGGGGCGCTCTTTGTGCGAAGTCTAAGTGGCGAGGGAGAGTCTAGAAAATAGCTCGGGAGTCATTCAAAGAAGTTAGAGCAGCGGTGTACAAGCGAAAGGCGGGGCGGGGCCCGGCTCGGCCTGGCGGAGGGAGGGGGCGGCTGGGGCGTCTGCCCGCGGCTCTGACACCCAGGGAGGGGGCAGTGCGCTGGCCGCCCTGGAGACCGGGACAGAGCTGACTCGGGCTGCAAGCAAAGACGGGGTCCCTGTAGTAGGTAATTAAAGCAGTGGCAATCCAGGGCTCTAGGCGCGAGAGGGGCCGGCTCCCGAAGGAAGCGGCTCCAGAGTGACATCCCCAAGTTTCCGCACTTAGCGGGTTAGGGGCGCGGCGGCCGCGAGCCTTCCACCGGGCCCCGACCCCGCGCCAGACTTTTTCCCTCTCTCTTCCGCCAGCGCCTCGCACCCGGGTTGCGGCCCTTACCTGGAGCTCCGTGAGCAGTATCTCCCCCTGTTCGGGGTTGGACGCCATTGCACTCAGCTTGGACTCCGCACCTGGACGCGACCGCCGCTTGGGAAGGGAGAAGGCGGGACGGGACCCGGGGAGGGGGGTGAGGAGCGGGGAGAGAAAGAAAAAACAAAACAAAACTAGGGATTCATGGAGGCGCAGCCCCTGGTGGAGGCGCGGCTTACTTCGCCCGGTTCATGGAGAGCGGCGGGGAGCGCGGGCACTCGTAGCGGACTCCCCCTCGCCGCCCGCCCGCCGCCGCCGCCCTCCGGCGCCGGACACTGTTCACTCAGTCGCTCCCTTAGGGCGACGCCAGGAGCCGCCTCAAGTCTCTCCGAGCGGGGCGCAGCGGCCGCGGCTGGAAACTCCTCCTGTCGCACCATTTGGCTGTCACTGCGTCGCAAAAGCGGCCTCACTTGGCGGCTGCCAGGACACGTGACGGCCGGGGCCCCGGCCTCCCGCCGGGCGGGAAAGGTGGGGCGGAGGGGACCCACCGTGGGGTGGAGCGGCTTTCCACCCTGCTCCGTGGTGGGCGCAGTCATAGGACCCGGACGGGGTGAAAATGAGGGAAAAGGAGTGGACTCGCATCTCGGCGAGCGGGAAGAGGAAGAAAACACGCCGGCTCTCCGGCTTGGTTTAACGGCCCCCGCTGTGGACGCTGGAACTCGGAAGCCTGCTCGCAATTTTTTATTTGCTTTTTCCCCAGACCACTTACTCTTTTCTTCCCGAAGTTTAGACCTAACATAAACGGTTGCTTTTTTAACCTCCACACCCTAAAAAGTTTCGGAACTCAAATTTTACGGATTATTTCCTTCCACTACCAGCCCACCGCCCATCACCCAAGCTATTGATCTTGCCTTTTGTTCCCTCCCACCCAGCGCGCCTTTCGGACCAGTAAGGTGCACCGGGCTCAACTTGGGTGTGGTCTGTCCTTATTAAGAAATGTAAGCGGCTCGCGATCCTTGACAACTTTTAACGCACAGCCTTTGAGAGGTACCTTTTCTCAAGCGCTGAAGTATGGTTTTGTCTGTGGAACTACACAGAGTTTAGAATTTAATTAGCTGGCTTCTGGAATTGTTTTAACTGAATTTAAACTGGGGGACATGGGGCGGGATAGGCCCCGCGAATGGAAAAAAGCCAACTTTCCTTGGTGTAAACATCCAAGCTAGCCTATTAGTAACATAGAGCTTAAACAATGTAAATTGAGGTTTAAAAAATGACTATGCATAGTATTCAGGAATGCCAATAAAGTCTCCAAAGGTAGCTTTTGTTTTCTATGAGCAGTGAATGGATGTTCTAGGCAAATGCTTACCTTTAGATTGAGATTGAAATACAATGGCTTTGTTAAAAGCTGCTTGGAGAAAAGTGGTAGGAATTATTTAGCTACTTGAATAATGGCTTAGTTGGCATACTTCTTAAGTACATATATCATTCTGTACTTGTCTCACTCCGTGTAAGTTATTATTGGACTTACATGCTGGGATGTAATGTTTATCTTTTTGTCTTCTCAAGTCTCATGACAAACATTTGTTGACGGTCTAGAGTTCTGTAGCCACATTTTCTGAACTCCAACTCATGACGTGCGATAAAGAATTTTTGCAGTGTGTATTTCAGAAGTTTTAGAGCTTTTTCTATGCATTGCCTTGGTTGAAAATGGTAATTGAAATACATGAAATAACAATACTTGGGAAAGCCAGGTTATAAAATGCCCTCCCTGGTAACTAAAAGTCAGACAGTGAGTATTCTAGGCCCTGGAGGTAACAGCTAGGATTAAGTAAGAGTTCTTGTCACTGGAGTGACTGATTCCTTTAGACAGAGAAACAGACTTGTGTCTAAACCACTCTAATTCTATTTTAAAAAGTAGGCATGAAATGTTAGGGGAGCACTTCATTTAGATAAATATACATATATATTTTCTGTGTTACAAAATAAACATAACAAAACTTACCATCTTAGCAATTATAAGTGTACAGTTCAGTGACATTAAATGTTTGCAGATGTATTTTGCTTATATTTGTCTTGCCTTACTCCAGAATAGATTTGATATGGCTGACATGCACATAGTAGGTACTTAACAATGATAAATTTAAAATTATCTATATTAGGACTTAGAAATACAGTCTTTTTAAAAATAAATTTAGATATAAGATAGAAAACTTCACACTTTTAGCACCATGGAAATTTAGAACTAGAAAAAGACTTAGAATGTTTAACCTAATTCTTATTATAAGTAGAAAAAATAAAGACCCAATTTACTTACTTATTAGGAGCATGGTGACTTAGTGGCAGAAGTGAAGCCTAGAACCTGACTCTCCTCATCTAATTGCAAATCCTGGGCTTAACCTATAGCATGCTGCTATAGTACTTTAAAATAGAATCTTTGTCCTGGCTGGTATAGTTCTGTGGGTTGGGCTGTCATCCTGCAGACCAAGAGGTCATGGGTTTGATCCCTGGTCAGGGCACATGCCTAGGTTGTGGGCCAGGTACCCACTTCAGGTATGCGAGAGGCAACGAATCAGAGTTTCTCTTCCTCCCTTTATCTCTCTAAAAGTAAATAAATAAAATCTTTAAAAAAAATAGAATCACTTAAACTGAACTCAAAGCATTATATAGTCCCTCAAAAGTTTCACCATAGAAAAAGACTTCAAACTACATATTTCTGTTGCTAAGACTAGTATTGATGATAATTTTAACTTTGTCACATGTGAATATAAACAACAAACCTAAAAGTTTTTAGTTATGGGTATTTCTGAGATGCTGGGGAAAGTAGTACAATGCAAACGAGAACAAGACAAAATAAAAACTGATAATTTGCAAAATGTAATGTTTTAAACAGTAAATTAGTTTAATTTAAGCTAAAAACTACTACCCATCTCATAGTCTGTTCAATGGTGGGAGGCAGGTGGAGAAATAATAGTACATGGAACAAAGTAATCAGAATGAAGCACACTTGAAGAAGTTTAATGGAAACCCATATTGTGTTGATTTAGATGAGTTGTATTCAGTCTCTACAAATGATTTTAGGGAGTCCTAAGTATAGTTTACCTGAAGTTATGTTCTAATTTATATTACCAGTAAAAATTGTTATGTAGGCACCTTTAAACATTTTTCATTGTGATTTTAAACATCTTTAAAAATTAGAAATCACCAAACATAGCAATAGTTTCAATAGGCTTTAAAATGCAAGCTCCCAATCTATACCACATTCTCTAGGGCCTTGAGTAAATTATATTCATGTCAGTTAAAAAACAAAACAAAACAAAGACCATAACTTCTTTCACACTCCTAGAAAATTTTCCCACACTAAAATAATTGTACTCTTAGAACATTACTTATCAGCTTGAGCTTTCTAGAACCCAGCCACCATTCCATAAGAAGCCAAAGCCTCATGGAAAGGCTATATGTTGGTGTTCTTGTCAACAATACCAGGTAGCCCAGGCACCAGACAAGTGAGTGAAGATACCGTCTTGGTAATAGATCTAGTCTCAGCTATTCCAGTCCCCATCCATTCAAGTCACCAGCTGTTGGAATCATCTCATCAGAGGCTATGGACATCAAGGAAAGAGACAACCCCCTGTATGCCTTATCCAGATTCCCACACCATTCAATTTGTGAGCATAATGAAATGGTTTGTTTGTTTTAAGGGTCGGGGGAACAGTAGGTATAGTAATAGATAACTGGAACATACATTCCAAGCTGGACATTTTATTTTATTTATTTATTTTTAGACAGAGGGGAAAGGAGGGAGAAAGAGAGGGAGGGAAATATTAATATGTGATTGCCTCTTACACACCCACTGCTGGGGACCTGGCCCACAACCCAGGCATGTGCTCTGATGGGAATCAAACTGGTAACCGTTTGGTTCTCAGGCAGGCACTCAATCCACTGAGCCACACCAGCCAGGAACCAAGCTGAATGTTTAGATAAGCCCTCTTCTCAAACTCGCCATTGATAGAATTCTGTAATAGTTAATTTAAATTCTCTAAATGGATCAGTTACAAAGTTTACCTTTTATAATCATTCACTTCTTGAGTGAAAAAAATATATCAAATTTCTGTAATCTTCACAGAATCTAGTATGCAGGGATGGGCAAAAGTAGGTTTACAGTTTGTATGAAAAAATATATAATACAAGAATAAACAATAATACAAAAATAAACTGTGTTTTGCATACTTCCCACTGTAAAACTTTTGCCCACCCCTGTATATGTAAAACTCATTATGAAAGTACCTGATAAGAACTTGATTGATAGTTTTTTAATTTATACTAAAAGTATATATGCAACCGTTTTCATGTTCAAATAACTTATTTTAAGGTATGACTGAAGAGACGTGCATGCTCTAATTTAAAATAACTGCTAGTTATAAGCACTGCAAAAAACAACTTTAAACTATATCATGTTATAAAGATCCTTATGAAGGGTTTCGTATTTGAGATACTATCTTGGAAAAGTATTACAGCCATTTGCATATTTATTTTTATATGCTGGTAATTCACATGATATGTGAATTGCTTTTACAGTTTTACTGTAAGCCTTTCACCAAATGAAATTTTATTTTTAAAGTATCTTATCACCACACACATACATATGCAAGCAGTTTGAATGCTATATAATATAAGGTCCACATTTCAGTTGCTTTACTGTGTTGTCTATTACAACTAGAGCTTCCTAAAGTTCTCCTTTCCTAGAGCAAAATGTGGTTGATTCAAATACCATGCTTCAGCTGCCTTCATCACATGAATGAGATAAGCTCTCAGCAAGATATATTCCAGAAACTATAGTTCCAACTGTGTTATCCTGCTATAAAACAATCTGCTAAACATTTCTGAAGCAATTCAGACAGCTGTGACTTATTTGCAAACAATGTGGACATCTAATCTATTGATTTGAATTTGGGGCTGCAGAGAAGATATTCAAGAGTTTTCTCATGAGTTCATTTGCCCATAGAAAATACTTAGTATTTTTTACATACTAAGAATGGAAAACTAAGAACTATCTATATTAAAACAAAGAATTAATGTGACTTACCTTATAAAATGGGCTTTATTAAAATATGTAGTATGGTAGATATGATATTATATCATCTACTGTAAGTATAAGCTTTATTTTAAGGGCTTTTACTCAAAAGAACATGACATACCTTTAATTTTGTTTCAGGTTCTATTTGTTTTAGTATAAATTCTTCATAGATATTGGTAAATGACTTGCCATTTATCAACATCCACTTTTCACTGTTTTCTTATGCTGGTAAAATATGTATTTGGAGTAAATAATTATTCACCTAAGAAATGCATTCCTTCCTGACTTGAAACACAATTCAAAAAATTCTTTCTACTGAGACAGTTAATAAAATGTTACATTAGTCAACTATACGATAATCTTTGATAATGATCAAACCATATTAAAATTTGAAATTCACTATAATGTATTCATCAATATGTAAAGAAAGAAAAAGACACAGAAGTTTATCAAAAGAAAAAAATGCTTATTTTATACCTTTGTTAGTCAGTTATTTTTATGGCTATCATTTAGGTCATGACTATGATATGTCAAAACTCACTATGTGGACATCATTCAGGTACAAATGTATAATGTCAGAATAGAGTTATATTTGTTTAGTACAACCATTAGATGAGTTGAGTTTTCTCATTTTCAACTTCTTGGTTTGGCATTATGTGAGTATAGTTAGCAGAATAATAAAGCAAATAATTTTTTAGAGTCTCTTGATTATTTAGAAGATTTTACATTACCTCAAAATTTTGCTTTTGAGCTGTCTTTCTAAAGGTATTCACTTTCTAATGCTTTCTTCCCACTGGTTCATGATCTAGACTAACAATTCTTGTAATGGCAGCTCTGAATGAGTCAGTTTTCATTGGCATGTGTTTTACTTGCCCTAAGTACCAAGTGAAAGTTGCTCTCAGTTTGGGCCTTGCCCTACCACGTAAGTGCTGAAAGAATTTAAATTCCTTAGCTATAATGATAATCAGCTCATTTATTTTTTTAAAGGAAAATGAAGCCAGAAGCTATAAAGACTTTTATGAAAAACGAAGCTAACTCCAAGTGATTGGATGTGTTGTTTATTTGTAGGCATTTCATACAAGATAATCCTTTGCCTAAGGCAATGGATTAAAGATAGGATATTCCTGGGAAAGATATGAAGCATGATAGTCACGATTTTCTACACATTCATCCCCTCTACACTTGTGATATTGATGTTGGTCTGTGATGGAGAACAGCTTGGAGAGAAATGGTAGTTATAAGTGGCAAAATACGTTTTTCAATAAACCATCAGTTTTTCCCTGATATAGGTTCCCTGCCCTCCCTTACTTACCTCCTTCTTCACCCCATGTAATTAGAAATTACTTGAAATGGATTGGTAAAGTCAGACATGCAGAATAAGGGTAATAACACAGAGCTACTACATCAATTCACTTCAGGGTTTGGATTTTATATATAGTCTTTAAGAATCTGTAATTCTAAAGTGATTTGTACCTAACCCATCCCAAGAGAACAATCCCAACCTTAAAATTTTCAAAAGAAAAATCCATATTTTTCCCATAAATTACAATCTTAAAATTCTTCCTTTCGTCAGACTATATATTTTTTCCATCAAATTTAAGTCAGTTCCCCACCTCAGAATACTTACCTGATTTTTATATTTATAAATTGAAAATAAGAGAAATAATTTTCAGACAGATGCATATATTAGAATTAGATTAATTGGATGACTTACTCAACTCTCTCTGTCCAGCAATTGCCCATTTGTTTACCTGTAGCCCAAATTTAATTTTCTTCAACATTAAGGGAGTGTGTTAGGCTCTCCCATTTCTGATCATGTGGATCTGATCCACATTATCAGCCAAAGTAGAGAAAACAAAGTTTTCATTTCCATTTCAGATGGGCAATGTATTTAAGACCTGAGTTCTAGCTTTAGTTTATATTGCCCCTACAATTTGTTGTTAGTGTTTATACATGTGTTGCACTATTTTGTGTTTGTCTGACAGTGTTGACATCTGCTTAATGGAGCCACAAAGAGTAAAACAGTAAAGAACTAAGTGGCAAAGAAGATAAAAGAGTGGAACTTACAAGTTAAATAAAGCACATGTTTGATTTTATTTTCCTCCAGAGGACCCATACCAGCTCTAACTTCTAAGTTAACTCCTTGAGACTGGAGTGAAGAATTCTTTTTCTGCGTAGCTGCTTGCCTTGATCAGTATACTTAAGGACCCAACTGTCAAATACAACAAAACATAACTTGTGTGTGTTATGTATGTGTGTATGTGCATGGATCAGATATTCAATACATTTCATTCTTATGTCAGTAATTTATATTACTGGCATAATAAATGTTTATGCCAAGTATTATTTTAAATACTTTATATTTTATTCTCCCCAATCCTATAAAGTAAGCACTACTAGTTCTTAATTTTATAAGCGTAGAAACTGAGGCTCAGAGGGGTTGAGAGAATTGCTCAAGGCTTCATAGCTATAAGAGGCAGAGACAGGATTGAAAGTTTTCTGGTTCCAGAACCTACGTTCTCTACGTTCTCTTATATTTCTCTCTCTCTCTCTCTCTCTCTCTCTCTCTCTCTCTCTCTCTCCTTCTCTCTCTCCCCCCCCCCGCCTTTCTCAATTTTAGAGAGAGGGGAAGGGCGGGAGACAAAGAGGGAAGGAGACATGGATGTGAGAGAGAAACATTGATCATTGCCTTCCCTACACACCTGAACCAGGACCAAACCCACAATCCAGGCTTGTGCCCTGACCAGGATGGAACAGGTGACCTTTTTGTTTGCAGGATGTCCATCCAACTGAGTCACACTGGCCAGAGCAAAACCTATGTTCTCTTAATGCTAACAGTTACTCATAGAACTATGAACATCAAAATCCATTTATTAATGGGTTGAGGCAGAACACATGTACAGAAACCAAATAAGGAGTGTGAGACAGTTACTGCAAAAATAGGATATAGGAAATCACTATGTAAATTCTAGGCCTCTTGTGGGAATATACTGTATCTGATCCCTAGTCTATTCAAATCTGTCTAATACATAGACTATATTAAAATTAGAGGAGTTAGGAGACTACTAGGACCCTTTTATCCCTACCTTTTTATTTTAAATAATTTTCACAAGCAGGAATACCATATGCATGTCTAATTGGTATGTAAAGAACATGTAAAGGGCTTATTTTTACATCCCCAGTATACTACTTTTGAAATATACTCTTTATTATTGTGGTAATTTTCCTAATCATTCATTTCTAATTACATGTACAAATCATTATTAATGATGATACCTCACTTCCTTATTCAGTTAAACACTTGCATAGTGTTCTTTATACAATTAAACATTAGCACAAGCATTTTGGATTACACAGTATACTAAGTTCTTTAACACTATATTTGAAAAGGCATGTTTCGTTTGTCTAACTTAAAACTATAAAATAAGGAAAATTCAGAAAAGATCTTAACATTTTTCTTTGAAAAATATACCACACATAGGTTTAAGGAAAAATGTTATGTGAAGACCATTTATTCATTCAGTATTGGCTGGCAATGTTTTAATGGACCTGATACTAGATTTAGTTTATAATACCAGTTCAGAGCAACTTTTTGGTATTCCACCTATTTTTACTCTGTATATTTAAGTATCTCGATTGAAGTAGCCTAATTTTGAAATTCAGATATCACTGGGTAGTTGTGTCTCAGATGACAGTCAACGAATGATTGCCGGTTCATTGCGATAATTAAATATCTCCAGTCTACATATTTAAGATTAATATATAGGAACAAGGGAAAAGACATTCTTACAGGTCCGTCTTTGGGGCATCTCCCTTAGTGATTATATCTACTCTTCCAGTTTCTACTCATATCACTGAGAGATAACTTCCGATCTAGAAGCCTGGCTTTGATCTCTCTTGTTAACTTCAGCCTCACATTTCCTATTTACTGAATATTCTGGATATTTCCATTTGAATATATAACATTCACCCCAAACTCAAATTATTGAGAGACAAACACATCACCTTTCCCCTTAAAATTGTGTCCCTGTCAGATTTCCTTATTTCTATGAAAAATATTTTCATTATTTTATTTATCCTGGCCAAAAATAATTGAATTTTGACTCCTACCTCTACAATGCCTCTCACCTCACTTATTGTTAGTTCCAAAGTCTTGGCTATTTATTACTTCATTAGTGTTTTTTCCATCCATCCCCCCCCCAAGGCCGTTTCTCTAGTCCAGATCCCCAATATATCTCATGGGCTCATAATATCTTGTACAAAGTATTCTCAAATTACAGGATATTTGGATAAGCTATACCTACAAAATTGGCTGCACCATTTTCTGCTGCCAGAATCAGCTTACTGCTATCAATGATAGTACCAAATTCTTTTCTGGATCTCTCAAGCACTATTTTCTTATCTGTTTTTTTTTTTTATCTTATTTTTTGGAGCTAGCAGCTACACTTGAATTAATATATTCCTTCTGTTTTTCTACAAATGTTGTAGCAGAGTCCATGTCTCTGGCAACACATCTCTGATCTGGAATTCTAACTTAACCTTAGATCCCTTAACCAAACTTAACCTTGCTCCTTCTGAATTACTAGAGAAGTGAGCCATGGTCTCAGGGGTAGATTATTCTTTTTCCTCACCCACAACCCTCCAACCCCAAACCTAACTTCAATCTTCTCTTCCTAATCAGAAGGTAGGACTTTCTTTCCCAAGAGATCAGTGACAATACTAAAGTTCACAAAAAGCCCCAGTTGGCCAAAAAACTATGTAACCCATTTGGCATTTAGTATGAATAGTAAAATCACTTCCTTGCATGCTTAGTGATGACAATTGGTCTCTACTTCCTATTGCATTCAAAACTTTACCATAATATCTGTCTGCTTTGAGGTTATATTTTTAACATTCTGCTGCTGCTACATAAAAGGATGAAGATCAAATATGTGACACAACAGTGAATATATTTAAATAAGTTTCAAATTATGTGAAGTAACCAGTAATTCTGACACTTTTTTCTCATTTCCATAAAGCATACAATAATGCAAGAGAAAGAAAGTGGTGTTATCACAAGAATGATCTTAAAGCCCTATAAAAGGAAGACTGGTGTTAGCAAACTTTAAAAGCACACGTATATCTAGTAAGAAACTACTTGGAATATACCTATGTCCTACACGATAGGTAGAAACACCACTGACCCATGACCTTACAGTTGAGAACATTGCCATTGATGGATCTACTTTTTTTTTTCAAAAGCTTTTAAGAAAGGAGTGGTTAGACTTCTTGCTTTAGCTCAGATGCTTTTTTTAAAGACTGATTTTAGAGAGAAGGGAGAAAGAAATATTGATTTGTTGTTTCACTTATTTGTTGTTTTTTTTTTTCATTGATATTATAGAGAGAGAGAAAGGGAGAGAGGGAGAAGCAGGGGGAAAAGAGAGAGAAGAGAAACATTGATCTGTTGCTCAACCCACTCTATGCATTCATTGGCTGCTTCTTGTATGTGCCTTGGCCAGAGATCCAACCCACAACTTCAGCATATGGGAACAATGCTCTAACCAACTAAGCAACCCAGCCAGAGCCAGTGGGAATGCTTTTTTGATCAGGAACCATGTTCTCAAAGCCTGCACGGGCTCGGTGGTTTATGTATATGACTGAGGTAGGCAGAGCACAAGGAAACAACACTGTGAGCTTAAGGATAACTCCCATTAATTAGACTACAATGCTGAGGAGATATTAAGGAAAGATGGGAACTGCAGAAAATGGTAGTTACCCATCTAAAAAGTGCAGTCACTGCATGAGAATGGAGGTCACATGTTAAGTAAGGATTGCAGAGTAGAATGACAGAAGGAGCATGGATCCCTGGTGATCATGGACACTGTATATAAATTCAGGACCACCTACCTCTGCCTCTGTCTGGTAAATCCAGGGAAGTGAAAGCTTCATGCATATCAGATCCAGGGATCAGCAAGCCTTTCTTCACCTCTTGGGTCTTGCTTTACTCTGCTTCTCCTGGCATGTTAGCTTTTGTTAATCCTAGATTGGTTTTCTCTGCATGGTAGGGGAAGTGCCACAAACATCTTCTCATCTGGCACTTACCATGAATAGTGAAATCACTTTCATGCTTCAGGTCCACACTTGGAGCTTGTGATCTAAAAGCAACATAGGGATACTCCTCTACTGCTAACTCTAGCAGAAAAGTTGTGAGGAGGCCTTTGAGTGCTCTGGGACAATTATATGCCCATTCCTGAACCAATATGATTGGCCCCTTCAGACAAATGGAACGAGGAAGGAATTGCCTGAAGGAACTAGAGGGAAACAGACACAAACTATAGTTCCCATAGACTTGTATCTCCTGTATTATAATTCTCCTTTTAGTTCTCTGTCACCTCTATGGCTTTGTGAGGGCCTTGAGGGCAAAGACTTGCCTTATTAATTTTGTACCCACCTAGCCAAGAACAGCACATAGTGTTAGTAGTCTTTCTGTAAATGTTTGCTGATGAATGAAATGAATGGACAAATCTAAGCAAAGAACTTCAAGAGAGGCTTAGGAAACCATGACAAAACTCTGAGCAGTAGGTGTAAAGTACCAGGAATAAACAGTGGCTTCACAACCACTAAGCCAGCCTTAGGTTTGGAATTTTATGCAGTTTTGGTAGTAGCAGGAACTTATTGCAGTGTGACCATTCATGCAGAATAGACATGTGATTGGCTTATAAACTTGTGTGCTTGGCAAGCAAATATTTTTTTTTGGCAGAAAGTCCCTGAAAAGTCTCATAATTTGTTGTTTAATCTTGTTAAAATTTTTAAAAAACCATATTTCAAAATGTGTTTCAGGATGATGGGGATGGAAACCTCTATGAGAAGTTAGTTTGCCCCAAATGATGATGGGCAATTTTGAATTCAGAATGGCTAAAGAATTATAAAATTTTATAGACAAATCTCAGTTTTATCAACCCTTTCCCAAAGCATGAGCTTGGATGGGACAACATTATTTAATAAGAGAACTGTGCCAAAAAGATGAAAATGACAACTAACATCAATGTCAAGCTGTTTAAGAAATAGTTTGAAGATGGGTGTGAGGAAGACTATGGTGTTAGAATTGCTGTATTGATGTTTATATGTGTATGGAGACAAGAAACATTCTGAAGAGTACTAACCACAGGATCAGTTTTGAGAAAAGCTTGTTTTGAGACAAGCCCTGTTAATCTTAAGAAATCATTTGTTGAAGAGGTGAGCAGAATCAAATACAATTTTGTTAAAAGAACAGGGGTGAGACAAGTGAAAGGTTTTCTGTAAAGTAATTCATTTCGCTCTCAATTTTTGAATAACATCTCTATCCTAAAATATATAGACTACCCCTGCATTTTTTAAACTACTGTACTCTCTAACTCAGTTGTCAAGTATTAAAAAGTTAAGTTGTGCTGAGCTTATTTACATACAGGATATTATCCTGATCCTATCTGACGTTACAGAGGGCAAAAACAGCATATTGTATTCATCTTCATATTCCTGGCACCTGAGAAACCTTGCAACTCACAGTAGGCACTCAACAGATGTTTACTGAATGCGTCCTTAATGTCTGTAGTGCTTCACAGTTTTCAAAGAAGTTTCATGCACATGATTTCATATAATCTCATAATAACCCTTCAAGGTATTTATAATACATTTTTCAGATGAGAAAATAGATTCAGGAGGAAAATAACTTTCCGAATCACAAAGATTTGAATCCCATCTTCCTTTTGGTTTAGTTGAATCATAATGTCTCCTTTCAATTAATAAAGTGTATCTTAAGTCATGACACGCCCAGAGATATAGGGACATGTAGAAGATACTTATTTTTTGTGTGTGTCTCTTCACCTCCTTTATAGAATGAAAAGCTGCCATTCACACTATTCTACCCCTCTGGCTACTCTGGGAG
Organism: Tonatia bakeri; assembly: GCA_004024845.1. Classification (NCBI taxonomy): domain Eukaryota; kingdom Metazoa; phylum Chordata; class Mammalia; order Chiroptera; family Phyllostomidae; genus Tonatia; species Tonatia bakeri. The sequence goes on from PVIA01009529.1 coordinate 48,683, forward strand.
GAAAGTGATCTATTTCCAGCCAATAATAGTACTCTGACCGCAGAGTTTGCCTAAGGCGAGGGTGTGATGCAAACCATGTCAGTATGAGTCCTTCTCCAGGATTTTTCAATCTAGAGGTAAAAAAGGTTATTGCCCTTGGAAATCACAGAGCCTGAAGGGTATAAAGGTGGGTGTGCTTGTGGTTATAGAGAAAAACTCTGCAGTTGGAGAAAATGAAGCAAGCTGACAGTGAGATGGAGCTGTATAGAGCCTCTGGGCTGGTCATGCCTGAAGGGTCAACTCCATCCTAGATATGTTAAATCATATTAAATTTTCATTTTTTGTAGGTCGAAATGGTTAAATATCATCATTTTCATTTCATTCAACCAAATATACAGGTTAAAGGACCACACATCGATCTTATCCATAACCTTATGAGATTTTTCCAGTCTTACTCATTCTTGTGATAAATGAGGAAATGAAGACCCAGAGACTTCAGAGGACTTGCTCAAGGTCAGTGCTAATGTCAAGTGATGCAGGATTTTGAATTTTAGTCCAGGACCCTTTCCTTTAAGCATAATGAGTCCAAAGATTTAAATTAGTCATTTACAAATTGGTAAACCAGTTGCTTTTCATTGCTTGTTTTAAATTAAACTTTTTATTTCCTTATTAAGCATAGGGAAATATGCTGTTATGATTCAAAGCAGGCAAATGTATTTGTTATAAACTTTTCCAGGAAAAATAATTTTTAGGTTTTTGACTAAGACCATGAACTTTAAAATTAAAAGAAATAATCTGGTACCAGTTGAACACATACATAGTAATTTTTCAGGCAAAATTTGCACATGAAAATTCTGAACACCTATATTTTTCTTCTTTCTGTTTCTTTTTTAATACTCATCCAAGGATATGTTTTTTACTGGTTTCAAAGAGAGAAGAAAGGGTGTGGGGAGAGAGAGAGAGAAACATCAATTGTTTGCCACCTGTACAGCCCTGACTGGGTATCGAACCTGCAACTTAGGTATGTATCCTGACCAGGAATCAAACCCTCAATCTTTTTTTTTGGTGTACAGATCAATGCTCCAATCAACTGAGCCACCCAGCCAGGGCTTCTTTCTTGTCAATAGATCTTCCAAAAGACCTCGAGCTTCAGTGCATATAAAAAACACCAGGAGTTGCTTTTTAAACATATGGATTCATGAGCCCCACACTATACCACTGAATCAAAGTCTCAGGGGTGAAGGGTCTAGGCCTGTTCACTCTAGCAAGCTTACCAGATGTTCTTATACACACTGAAGTTTAAGCAGTAGGGCCTAAAGTATTGCCATTCTCAGGGATTCTGTCACTCCAACGGGAGAGTGCTTGGAACACATCTTTATAAAATCACTATAATGCCAGTTACAAATGGGGTGGATTTGTCATACAGGTCTGCCGGGCCAACTCATCAGCTCCCATTAATTAAGGTATCACCTACTTATATACTAAAGTGTATCCTGCTCAAATTTTTGACTGAATCAACACAATATTTCTAAAGAACAATCAAATATTTCTACCTCAAACCCCACGTGTCTTCAACCAAGCTCATTTTTATTGGTTTCTCCAAATCTGCTTTTCCCCTACATTACCTACTTCAATTAATGGCACCACAAACCACCTAATTGGTTAAGCCGAAAATTCAGATTTGTCCCCACTTCTGCGTTTTGCATGATTAGTCACCTAGTCATGTCCCATCTACTTTTCAAACATCTCTCAGGTTAGTTTTCTTATAATCCTCATTGCTATTGCCTCATGATCCTCTTTTAGATGCTTGTCATCTCCTGTCGGCTTTGGAAATATGTCTTGTCTGTGGCCTCACTTTTTCTGTAATCCATCTTTCACAGTGCCATTGGAAGAACATTTCTAAAATGTAAATCAGATTTTGTCACTTCTAAAGTGGCTCCCCATCACCTCCCAGATAAAGTCTAATCCATTTGTAATCCATTTGTATGATATATACAAGGCCCTTTGTGATCTGGTTTAACTTTTCAAAGTAAGAATCTCCTGCTGTTCCTGTCTTGGGTGTTAACTCCACTGGACATTTACACTATGCTCACTTATCATCTTCTGGTAAACCTCTGTGACTCCACCTCCTGTGTTGGAACACCTCTTAATGCTCTTTCATTTTATCCTCACCTAAGGACATTTTTTCATTGCTTTTAGAGAGAAAGGAAGGAGGAGAAAGAAACATCAATGTGAGAGGGAAACATCAATCATTTGTCTTCAAAATATACCCAGATCAGATATCGAACCCATAACCTAGGTATGTTCCCTAACTGGGAATCAAACCTGAAACCCTTCCATTACAGGACTACACTCCAACCAACTGAGCCACACCAGATAAGCCTAGAATACTTTCTTTATACAGGCTTCTGTAATAACACTTATCATTGTCCCATGATTATTTTGTTTACATGCTTATTATTCAACTAACCTGTGAACTTCTGGAAGGCAAGAAATTTACAGTATTTATCTTTGTGGCAGCAGCATATGACATATAGAATTTCCTGATTCATAGTAGGTCAGTGAAGGAACAAATATATAATTGACTTGAGGAAAAATTATGTGCAAAAGACTTTCCCTTTTATCTTCATTTACAAAATGTGTTAATGCATTCTCAAAGAGCATTTAAAAAATTATTTTATTGTTGTTCAATTACAGTTGTCTGCATTTTCCCCCACAACTCCCTACCACCCCAGCCAAACCCACCTCCCTCCCTTGCTTCCATCCTCCCCCTTGGTTTTGTCCATGTGTCCTTTATAGTAGTTCCTGAAAATCCTTCCTTCCAATGTCCCCTCCCCACTCCCCTCTGGCTATGGTTAGATTGTTCTTAATTTCAATGCCTCTGGTTATATTCTGTTTGCTTTTTTCCTTTGTTGACTATGTTTCAGTTGAAGGTGAGATCATATGGTATTTGTCCTTTACCGCCTGGCTTATGTCACTCAGCATAATGCTCTCCAGTTCCATCCACGGTGTTGTAAAGGGTAGGAGCTCCTTCTTTTTCTCTGCTGCATAGTATTCCATTGTGTAAATGTACCATTGTTTTTTGATGCACTCATTTACTGATGGGCACTTTGGTTGCTTCCAGCGCTTAGCTATTGTAAATTGTGCTGCTATGAACTTTGGGGTGCATAGGTTCTTTTGGATTGGTGTTTTATGGCTCTTAGGGTATAATCCCAGTAGTGGAATTGTTGGGTCAAAAGGCAGTTCCATTTTTAGTTTTCTGAGGAAATTCCATAATGTTTTCCACAGTGGCTGCACCAATATGCATTTCTACCAACAGTGCACTAGGGTTCCATTTTCTCCATATCCTTTTCAACACTTGTTTGTTGATTTGTTTATGATGGCCATGCCATTCTCACCCATGTGAAGTGGTGTCTCATTGTGGTTTTAATTTGCATCTCTCTAATGGCTAGTGATGCTGAGCATCTTTTCATATGTCTCTGGGCCCTCTGTATGTCCTCCTTGGAGAAGTGTCTGTTCAAGTATTTTGCCCATTTTTTAATTGGGTTTTTTATCTTCCTGGAGTGGAGTTGTATGAGTTCTTTATATATTTTGGAGATCAAACCCTTGTCTGAGGTATCGTTGACAAATATGTTTTCCCATAGAGTTTGTTCTCTTTTAATTTTAATGCTGTTTTCTTTAGCCATGCAGAGGCTTTTTAATTTGATGAAGTCCCATTTGTTTATTCTTTCTTTTATGTCTCTTGCTTTAGGGGACATATCAGTGAAGATGTTGCTGCGTGGAATGCCTGAGATTTTCCTGCTGATGTTTTCCTTTAGGACTTTTATGGTGTCACACCTATATTTAAGTCTTTTATACACCTTGAATTTATTTTTGTGTGTGGTGTAAACTTGTGCTCGAGTTCCATTTTTTTGCATGTGGCTGTCCAGCTTTCTCAACACCATTTGTTGAAGAGGCTATTTTTTACTCCATTTTATGCTTCTTTCCCCTTTGTCAAATACTAATTGACCATAGAGACTTGAGTTTATTTCTGGGCTCTCTTTTCTGTTCCATTGGTGTATATGTCTGTTCTTTTGCCAGTACCAGGCTGTTTTGATTACAGTGGTCTTGTAATACAGTTTGATATCACATATTGTGATCCCTCCTACTTTGTTCTTCTTTTTCAAAATTGCTGCAGCTTTTTGGGGTCGTTTATGGTTCCAAATAAATTTCTAAAATGTTTTTTCTATATCTGTGAAATATGTCATTGGTATTTTAATAGGGATTGCATTGAATCTATAACTTGCTTTGGGCAGTATGGACATTTTGATGATATTAATTCTTCCAATCCATGAGCATGGTATGTGCTTCCATTTGTTTGTGTCTTCCTTGATTTCTTTCTTCAGAGTTGTATAGTCTTCTGAGTACAGGTCTTTTACATCCTTGGTTAGTTTTATTCCTAGGTATTTTATTTTTCTTGTTGCTATATCAAATGGGATTTTCCCCCTGATTTCTGTTTCTGATATTTCATTGTTGGTGTACAAAAATACATTTGATTTCTGAATATTGACTTTGTATCCTGCTGTTTTGCCAAACTCATTTATTAGGTTGAGTAGTTTTTTGGTGGGGTCTATAGGATTTTCTATGTATACTATCATGTTATCTGCAAACAATGACAGTTTTGTTTCCTCCTTTCCAATTTGGATGCCTTCTATTTCTTTTTCTTGTCTGATTGCTATGGCTAGGACTTCCAATACTATGTTGAATAGGAGTGGTGAAAGCGGACATCCTTGTCTTATTCCTGATCTTAGTGGGAAAGCTCTAAGTTTTTGCCCCTTAAGTAGGATGTTGGCTGTAGGTCTCTCATTATGTTGAGGAATGCTCCCTCTATTACCACTTTGCTAAGTGTTTTATCATAAATGGATGCTGTACCTTACCAAATACTTTTTCCACATCTATTGATATGATCATATGATTTTTGTCTTCCATTTTATTTATGTGATTTATTATGTTTATTGATTTGTGAATATTGTACCATCCTTGTATCCCTGGGATGAATCCCACTTGATCATGGTGTATGATCTTTCAAAGAGCATTTTTATATTTATAGTTTTTTTAATCCCATTTTTTCAAAAATCCGAAAATTATAAGCCAAAGCTCATAATTCAAATTCAATAGTTTTAGATTTCATTGCATTATCAAATATCACAATTTCATCACTTTAAAATGGCCCTAAAATAATATCTAATTAGTATCTATTAGGTATAAAATTTGGGGCTTTCATAAAATGTTTTGAAAACTATTAAAGTGTAACTTATCCCAAACTGAGGACTCCCTATGAACATAAGCAAAATTGAACCATTGTTATCTATGCAGAAAAGACATCGTGATTTATTCTATAACTTATCCATGATAGATCCACTCTTAGCAGGAGGTAAAAACTGGAAGATTTTCTCTATCTTAAGTCAGCATTAAGCTGATATTCTAAGCACAACTCTTGAAAAGTTTGAAAAAGAAAATCAAAGGGAAAAAATTATTATTTCCCTATATTCAAGATGGGAACTTGAATACAGTTTAGACTGTATTCTATTCCAACCCACACCAACTTAAGCCTCTGCACTATAGGTATTTTAGATACAGTTTACTTCTGGAAGTATTAAGTTGACTCTTCCCTGTGTATTTCTAATTTCTCATCCAGCCTTACCTAGTATTATTGCTCTGCACTGCTAGAATAGATCTTATAGGTCAAGAAATGATATAAGTGAAGTGGGAAAAGAATGAAACAGCTAATTTAGGAAGAGTCAGTTCTGTATTAAAGAGTCAGCATTATACGGGGTCCAGCAGATGCCACCATTGAGTGTGGTCGGAGACATGAATGTCTCACACGAGATGGACAGCAATTTGAACATTTCACCTAAAATGTCATGTGGTGTGCTTGAGTGTGATACTGTTATGTTACAGAATTACGCTTATGATTTTGTAATAAAATTTTTTTATGTAACTAAAAAGCAGTGTTATTTGTAGATAGACCCTGTAGATGTGCCTGCACACTTGCAAGAGGCTGAGTTCCCTTTGAGACAATAGATAGCCATCATTAACATGAATGTAATGAGTTGTAAAACAAGTCAGAAAAAAGAGCATATTACAAAAGAAAGAACACATCTGATTATAGGAAAGAAAAAATATACTGGTAAGTACCAAAAATTGGGTAATGGTCATCAAGGGGATTGAGAAGGAGAATAAAAATGACAGCACTGACATAGGGCAGTTCAATGGACTGTATCTCAAATAGTCCAGAATACACCATCAAAAAAAGTATATTCTTTTTTTTTTTAGTGGAATATTGAGTAATTCTTTAGGCTCTGCTATACTCTTTAGCACTGCTGTTATCTTTCCCCACCAGTTTTTAATGTTTTCCCTAAGAGGATATACTAACCTTAAACTCACACACCTTGGTCCCAAACCCCTTTAAGTGAATTTGCCCCTCTTTACCCACATTAGTTTGAAGGTTCTGGAGACTTGTTTCTTAGCTTCTGGAAGTCTCTTCTTTTCCTGTTTTGAGAGCTCCTTAAGAGATAGGTTTGTATTTGATCCAGCAAGATCCTACCTAACTTCCAAGTTGCTTCTCCTTGTCTTTTCCTTATGAAACACAGCAGGCACCACAGACTAGATCTGGATAGCTGCTGGGAATTATAAACACCATGTCCTCCTTCTACTAAGCACTCTAAGATAAACATTCTAATCTTTCCCAACCACTCGCTAGCTGAACTATAAAGCCCTATTGTTTGTATTCAGAAGTATGGTGAATTATTTACTTTCTTAGTCATGGATAAACTGCCAGCATCTTTAAAAACAGCCTGAGATCACTTATGTTGTTAGTTTTTTGAAACTGAGCAGCACAGCAGAAAAATTTACTAAATAACACTTTTAGAACAGAAAATTTGACAGTTGTTTTAATGATTAATAAATCTGCTGTCCAAAAACATTGCCATTTATGGCATGACTTCAAGTTGCAGGTTAAGCCTGTTTTATTTTATTTTATTTTTTGTCATAAGTGTCATCAGTGTATGTGGCTACTGTTGGTCACTGTTCTGTTATGTAAGGACTGTTCTTAACCTTTTCTATAACTCTATCTCCCAATCTTGTTTTTAACTTTGTATACATCTTTTTAGTTCTCACATCAATGTTAGGTTCTAAGATCTCCCCATTGTTCTTCAAGGGGTGGCTGTCAGATTAGCATGTGTCCTGATGGAGGTTCCACTAGCAGTGAACACACCAGGAAGCCAGCCTGATGATCCTCACGTACCCCATACCAATGTACAGGTCAGGAAAGAGTGCAGTGCCCCATTGTTCATTCACGGTCAGCTAATCATTCACTTAGACTCTACATATTTTCTAGACATGCTTTTGTACAGCCAAAGTACCTTTCTGACTGTTTGATTTTCGGTTTGTCGTTGTTGTTTTGTATTGTACTTGCCCCTACTCACTACTAGTTTCTTTGTTTCCAGCAGTTCTCTATTTGCCAAGGTCATTTTGAATTCTGATGTTGCTTTATGGTTAATGGCTATCCATTATGAGATGTTTAGGAACATCACTTCTGTCCTCTCACCCAAGTCCACACTAGGCTCACAAAAATTTACTTATATGCCAGCAAACATCAGTGAAAAAATCTAAAGGGGGAATTTCATCCACAATTGCAAAAAGAACTGCATAAAATACCTAAAACAATATAAAGAAGAAATGTGTGAGAACCACATGAAGAAAAACATGCCCCGAGTGGCATGGCTCAGTGTGTTGGGCATCCTCCTGCAAACTGAAAGGTCCAGGCACATGCCTGGGAATCAGAGCCAGATCCCCAGTAGGGGGCATGTGAGAGGCAGCCCATCAATGATTCTCTCCCTTTCTTTCTCCCTCTCTTTCCCTCTCTCTAAAAATAAATAAATAAAATCTGTTTTAAAAGTACTTAAAAAAAACTACTGAAATATAAAATAATTTTTCCACAGGCCTTGTAGCTGGGAAATACTTAGTATTCATCCAAAGGGCATTATGCTTGAATTAAGTACATGGATGCTGGAGTCTGCGCTTGTGCACCTGGTGGGGAAACTGTTGCTGGGAAGCTGCAGTAACTTTGTGATTTCCTGTTCTCTAACTACACAAACTCAGGGATGCTTTGGGGCTGTCATGCCACCTACAACCCAAATAACAATAGACACAATGATTACAGTGAGCATTTGGTCAGGTTGCAGTGTTTCTTGTAGGTAATAGTTTCTAGTTGCACTTTGTGAGAAAATATAGGGATTTTTGTTCAGAAATGAAAAATCATGTGAATGCTCATTGATAGATTTTAAATGTGCTTATTTAGGCCAATAATCATGTGGCTCAAAGAATTACTCTTTAAATATATAACAAATGGGACATTTGAGCTTCAAAGCACTTAGTTTATAAAAAAACAAACAAACCTTCACATGGCCCCTTTTTACATGATAAAACCAAGACTTCTGGCATCCTGAACTGAGAAATGAGTTTTTGAGATAGCTTAGATTTTTCCATTAGTTCAAAAAACTTAAAATTTATAACCATTAGATGGAAATTTTCCTTAAAACTATATTTTCCTGCATCGGTGAATAGAATAGTTAGTATAAAACTTAAGTTTCATTTGATGTCATAGATTCAAAAGACCACGGGGGCATAAGGAGCTTTTTCTATACAAACTCTGGTTCTGCCCCTTAACAGCTGTGCACTTTGGGAAAGTCGATCAATCTTTCTGATCTTGGGATTACATGCGACCTAAGCTGCTCACATTTCCAGGTGGTTGTGAGTGCATGTGAGAGAAAATTGGAGCATGGACTGCACATTGTTAAATGTACAAGTATTGCTTTAAGTTGAATTTGGGATACAAAAGGGAAAGAGAACTATTTTTTTTTGATTGATTGTTGTGTGCCAGGCACTTCACCTGTTGCATCCTCCAGTATTTGTAACAACCTTCAAAATGGTTGTTATTCCCATTTTATAGATGATGTATTAAATTGCAGGGTAGTTAAGCAACTTGCTCTTTGAGCCATGGTGAGAGAAGAGAGTGGAGTGGGTAAATCAAAGTTCAGAAGGATAACTTGAATTTGTGCTGTTCACTTAAGGGAAAAGACTGAGATTTCAATAGTCTTTTTTCCACTGTCAGTTCATTGTTTTTTGTTTTGTTTTTAAATTTTTTAGTTTTCAGGTTTTTTGTACCAGGAAGGAAGTGTATGGCTAGATAAGTCTTGATATTCAAGTTAATATTAATTTCAAAAGTGTCATAGTAATATTACAGTTCTCAAATTTTTAAGAGTCTTGTTATGAACTGAATGTTTGCAAACCCCAAAATTCATATGTGGAAATCCTATTCTCACCCCCTATGTGATAGTATTAAAAGGTGGGGCCTTCGGATGATAACTAGGTCAGAGGAGCTTGTGAAGGTGGAGCCCTCAGGATGGCATTAGTGTCCTCACAAGAGTTAGAGAGCTTGCTCTCTCCGTTCACCCAGCTGAAAACCAGCCATCTGCAGCCTGCAGAGGGCCCTCGCCAGAGCCTCACCTGTGCTGGCGCCTTGGCCTTAGACTTTCCAGCCTTCAGAACTGTGAGAAATAAATTTCTGTTACCTATAAAGTACCCAGCTTATGGTATTTTCTTATGGCAGCACAAGCTGATTAAGATGAATTTTTTCTTTTAGAATATTTACAAAGGAACAGTTATGATTTCTGGAGTTTGTTTTTAAAATTACTTGGAGGTAAAGGGGAATGAGTTTTGGTTGGAGGTATAGATAAAACAAGGTTAACAGGAGTTAATAAATTTTGAAACTGGGTAATGAGATCTGTTTCTAAGTCCCCTTGAATCCATAGCCCATACACTGTTTTATCAGGTGGAACACCCAAACACCACCCATTTCAATGCCCTTTTGCCTGGGTCTTCTCTAAATGAAGTAAAGTCATGATTTCTGAAAACCACCTATTATGGTGCATTCTTCCTGTCTTCTTAATTTTTATTAACCTCCTGTAAAGAAGCCAGGCCTTGGAAAGGAAAGTAGAAAGTGTATGTTTTCCCTTTGGGCAACGCTCTGTAACAGCTCTAGCCGCTCTGAGTACTGACTGATGTGGTCCAAATTCATGCAGCGCTTCCTTTGCAGGTGCAGAGACTTACCCTCCGCTGAAGCCACTAAGTTGTTGCTGAGGCTTAGTTGTTGAGATTGGAAGTGGTTGCAAAAGTCTTCACACAGCCATTTGTGGGAGCGTTCTACTTTAGGTAACTACCTGCCCTTGCCACCACTGAAATATCCTCTCCTGAACTTTCTATTGGCTCTCAAATCTGAATTGGAAATTGTCCGCTCACTTTTAAGTGAAGTCACCTTTATCATGAAGTGATTGGAGTTTACACTTCAGGGCCCACCACCTGTCTGGCCTGCTTCCAAATTCTGGCAATATGGCCACACTGGAAATTCAGAGAGCACCTTACTGTAGTCCTTGATGAGAAAACTTGAATTGCTCTGAAATTTTGTAGGTGATTAATGCTAAAAACTTGACATTTTCCAAGTTTGACAATAGTCTTAAAAACTGACTTTGGAAATAGTAAGCTGTGAAGTGGAAAGAAACTTTCTAATCTGTCAGTAATAAAAAAATTTTTTTGATCAACCATTCTAGAGGAAAGGTGAATTATCTTTCAATTCCCTCTATAGAAAATATTATAAAGTGATCATCACTTAAAGATGTTATCAAAAAATATACAGCTGAAAAATATGTAGATTATGTCATAAAATTAATTAGTAAAATACTGTTATTTTTCTGGAGTTGGGGGTCTTTGTGGTATTTGTCAGCTTTTCAAGCTGTGCAATTAGTTGGAATTTCTTTTCTCATTCTACACGAATATTCATTATTGAACCTAACTGTTTTGTATTAGTAACTTTGTATTTGTTTTCTTAAAAAAGTTCGCCCCAACTATATTAGCATCAGGCAGTATAAAATCAGGCATTACCCACCCCACTCTCTCTCAGCACTGTTGCATACTGAACTGTTGTCACCTTCTTGTAGAAGCTGACAGAGCTTGCAAAAGGCTTTCTAGTTCTTCCTTTCTTGGAAGAAAGGGGGACTCGCCCTGAAAAGGAAGCTAGGGATGTTGATCACAGTGAGCCAGGCTCACCTGTATCCCCTTGTGTCCACTTATCTCACAGGTTGGGGGTGCTGTATTATCACAGCTTCCACCCCTTCTCATCTGAGACTCATGTTCTGGGCTAGCCACAGGACTGGCTGTGAGAACTGATTTCTTAGTATGCACACCCACATATTGAGTATGCTAGCTCTTCCAGTAGGGTGGGGCGCATGCCCTGCCATGTTAATGAGATTTATGGTAGCCCCTCTCTAAGTTTTCCCTGTGTCAAAGGCCATCTGTTCAGACTCCAGTCTCCCCTTCTTAGAAATCCTGGCCCCTCCACCAGGGTCCCCAGTACCCGGAGCACAGAGGACTCCCAGAGAACTTGGATCCGTGACATCTCTTCCCAGGACGCAGGCACATTCAGGTACTGATTCTCATAAACTCTGAGCTACATTATAAGCATTAGTAGACTGTACATAATGCCGAGTAAGTTTTGAATATAGTAACTATATTTTAAATTAAAAACTAGGGAAACAGTGGGAAAATTCTGTGTCCCTATGGGGATTATGAAAATAAATAGTAAAAATCTGAAGTGTCCTGAAAAATTCAGAAAACATGTAATTAAAGTTCATTTTGAGGTAAAGGGATTAAGAAGTACAAATTTGCAGTTATAAAAATAGTCACAGAGACGTAAAGTACAGCACAGGGAATACATTGTAATAACTATGTATGGTGTCAGATTAGTACTAGACTTATCAAGGTGATCACTTTATGAGGTATAGAAGTGTCTAATCAGGGTTC